>JAODIE010000004.1:6853993-6931539 GCA_027575565.1 Diploeciton nevermanni
AAGAATCTAAATTGCATAAATTGTATACTAAATTGTATTTCATAGAATTGTCTTTACAACTTTCTTATCTTCTTAACACCATTTATTCCAGTTAAAATAGTTTTTTTCATACCAGAAAGTTACCCAACTGATAGTGAGTCATTCACTATTCTTGTTATTATTTATTTATTTATTGCCTCTATAACTGGAGCATAATTTTTCTTCGTGGTCTAATTAAGTACATTTCTCACTCCTTCCAGTCAGACATACTGCTCCTACTTGATTTATTGCACAATTGTACAACAGATTCCCGTATGGCATTCACCGCGCCTTCTCACATCAGTCTTCTTCATCTTGATCAGAATGATACTTGTGGGCAACGAGGGAGTTCATCAGTTCACGCGTAAAATAACTACATGAAGCTCCCGCGCACGCGGAAACAGCAGCAAAGTGGTACAATAAGTGCATGTGGTGCGTGCTGAACTATTGGGGACCAAATGCAAATAGAGAGAGAGATAATTCGTATCAGGAGATTAGAGACATGACTATGAAACGTTACAAAGCGATGCATCCATCACATAACAATACAACAATTAGTGCGTGTTTAGTTTAAAATGCCTTTATAATCCGTTACTGCGTTGATTGCATCGATTCCTATTGTTTACTAACGTTACAAACCCCAGCTAACGCAATTGTTTCGTTCTATTTCGTACCACATCGGTACAGGTGAGTCCGCATTCTACTCCACACGTTAATACCTGTTCATTGTGTGTTGGTGAGTGAGTTTACCTGCGTGACGTCAACCGCGACGCACGGGCGCGGACCGCGCAGTCCGAACATGGCGCTACTTCCAGCGTCTTTCCAAACAAAGCTCTCATTCGCAAGTGCTGTGATAAGTGTAGTGTTATGTGTGAGTTTCATCCAGGCACAGGATTATGGTCACTATGGCAGAGACAGATATCCCTATGATTCGCACCCTCCAAATATCCGGAATCCGTATGCGTACCCTCATGATCCGTACAATCGACCTGATCCAGGAGATCGTGATTATCGGACTTTCTTCTACAATGGAAGAAGATACGGTCAGCAGCCGTCGCAGACTCATAATCGAGAGTATCCAGGGGATCCTAATAGGGTTGGACAAGATGAGAGATTTCAATACGATCAGGTAAGAAAATTTCTTCGGCAGTTTATGCAAGTTGTAGGAGTAGTAGGGATCATAACAATGCAACGTGCATTGACATGCAAAGCACTTGCATGCATACATATGGTAGTGAGATATTTACATAGTGTGCACTTTATGAGTAATTGAAGGCGACTCCCTTTCGCTGATTCATTCATTCATTCATTCGTTCAAGTAATTCAAACGCACTGATGCGTTGCGACATTATAACACATAATTGACTCAACGAGACTAATTTCCAAGATGGAAAGGTCACATTAGAAGACCTTTCAAAATAATAGGCCAAGTGATCTTAATGCATTGCTGTTTCTAGCATGGTAATGTTGCTCCAATGCTTCCTGGTATCCTCGGCGGATGGCGTGAAGACATCCAGGGTAAACTGCGTCCAGACAGTATGAATTCAAACCGACCACGTGACATTTTCGTCAAAACAAAGCATGGTCCAGTCCAAGGTTTCAAAGTCTATCTATATGATAATCCAGATCCAGAATCTCTCTACCGGCCTGGCTCAGAATTTATTGAGAGGGAATTTGGTACAACTGATGTTTTCCTCGGAATTCCCTACGCCCAACCTCCGACCCAAGAAGGACGCTTCAAACCTCCACGTTGGCACAAAGGATGGCAACTTCTCCAGGCTGTTGATTATGGTCCTGCATGCCCCCAACCAGTTCAACATACAGGCGCGACGAAAGGAATCCGAGATGTCAATGAGGATTGCTTATATTTGAATGTATACACTCCAACAGTAAGTGGCGTATCTCAGAAATTTCCGGTTATGGTTTATATACATGGAGGAGACTTTGTGAAGGGCGCTTCTAACTTGTTTCCGGCGCATATAATGGCGACGTTTTATAATGTTACTGTTGTGACGATAAACTACAGATTGGGAGTTTTGGGTAAGCTGTTATTGTGGTAGTCAAAAAGAGGAAACTTTGAATGCTTTTTAGGATTTATGAGTACGGGGGATATTAATTCTCCGGGAAATTACGGAATTCTTGATCAAGCAATGGCTTTGAAATGGATCTATGAAAACATTGAATACTTCAACGGAGACAGATATTCCATCACTTTATTTGGACCTGGTGCTGGTGCAGCATCAGCTGGTTTACTCATGGTGGCACTAGAAACCAAGCACATTGTCACTAAAGTAATTGCTCAAGTAAGTTATAAACAAACCTATGCCCAATCGCCTCTGAAGCGTTTTGGTCCTTCGATTTTGGTTTTAGAGTGGATCCGCTTTAGCTGATTGGGCAATGATCACAGATCTCTACAGGGCTCAAAACACATCCCGAGTATTCGGTCAATTAATAGGCTGTAGTATTGAATCGTCTTGGAAATTGGTCAATTGTTTGAAACATGGCCGCAGCGCGAATGACTTAGGTAACACTGAATTCCCACCACATGTTGGTCTCTTCCCTTGGTCACCAGTTATCGACTGGAATCTGACAATGCCGTTCTACGAAGGATGGAATGAACGTGATTGGCACTTCCTCAAGGAGACACCGGAAGATTTGATTAAAAAGGGACAATATAATCAAGGGTTGAGTTACATGGCAACGCTCACTATGCAAGAAGCAGCTGATTTCATCTGTAAGTAAGAGACATTTTTTAGAATGGTCATAGCGTTTATTTATATTTTTAGATAAAAATGTATCGTTGACTCCAACTTACAGCGTTGATGAGGAGTTCTTTGATCAAAAGGTGCGCGAATTGGTCTTGAGGTATAATTACACCTTAAATCCAAATGGTACCTATGAGGCTATCAAATACATGTACACCTACTGGCCGGACCCTCACAACGTTACTCATATCAGAGATAAATACATTGAATTGCTATCTGATTTTCTCTTTGTGGCCCCAAATGACAAAATGATTAAAATGTTAGTCGAGCGGAAAGTGCCTGTTTATATGTATGTGTTAAACACTACAATCGAATCTTTTGAACCAGAATTCTGGAGAAGGACTCCTCATGATATTGAGCATTACCTACTAACTGGTGCACCATTCATGGATGTTGAGTTTTTTCCAGCCAGGGAAAGATTTGATAGGACACAATGGACAAACAATGATCGGAATATGAGTCACTTCTTTATGAAATCTTACACTGATTTTGCAAGATATGGCACGCCGTCATTCACGCAAATTTTGGGATTACACTATGAGCAAGCAATAAATGGCCAACTCAAGTATCTCAACATTAACACCACCTATAACTCTTCGATTATGTGGAATTATAGACAGACTGAGTCCGCTTTCTGGACTCAGTATCTTCCTACCGTCGTTGGAGTGTTGGTTCCTACCTTGAAACCGACTACTGAGTTTTGGTATGAACCAAGTACTCCTTTACAAGTAGCATTCTGGAGTATGTCGACTGTGTGTTTGTTCCTGGTTGTCCTCCTGGTAATCTGCTGCATGTTGTGGCGTAACGCAAAGAGGTAAGCAAAGGTAATAGACCAACTCATTTGTTTTCAAACATGCTTCATGGGAGGAAGTTGGTACTAACACAATACTTTGAGAAGTAGACTAGTAGTAGGTCGTTTTATTGTTTGATTGTTAACATTTTTTGCTCTTGAGGCAATCCGATCATCGTAAGGGAATCTTGGAGTAAGTTCTTCCTGCTTTTTATCGCAAGCTGCAGCTGTAAATGGTTATTAATTCTCAATTAGTGATGCTATTTTGCTATTTCTAGGAATCGCTTTTACACCGAAAATAATTTTATGATTCCCGACGCTGATGCTGACATCGGCATCGAAAATGAGTTCTCGGACAAACCAATTCGTAATGTCTACGCTGGGAGCGGTGGCGTAGGATCGGTAAGGTCCATTAGCCAATCATCCTTTCGGAGTAACAGCGCTGTATCCTTAAAGGAACTGCCTGAATACATAAGCAGTCCCAGTGGTGAGCCACCTCCACGCCGAGGCACTCCTGTCATGGGCACAAGGAAGACATCGCGAAGCCGCACGCAGCTCGTGCAGGGTGTTCCACAGACTGATGTGTAGTTCAAAGTGATACTTTGATTTGATCAAAAGCCTAGGTGCTTCTATTGTTAGTTGTGCTGTGTGCATTTAAGAAGTTTAAATAATTTTATACGACACACCATTATTGTTGGCCATTTAACAATTGCTAATGTGTTCATACATAGCTTTTACTAGACAACTCTCTTAGTGACAAAGTAATTATTGTACAGATTGCACATTTTTAACAAGTTGCATTTGATAGAAAGTATATTGTAATCGTCTTTCCTGATCGACGTGATGAAACAATAAGGAGTACAAAATGTTAATTGTTCGTTTTTTGTACATTTCTAGCTTTTTTTTATTAAAGTTATACAATTTTACTACTATCTGTAGTCTTAAAATGATCAAGGCGTTCAATGTAATTTCAAAATCATCAGATTTGTCTACCGATTTCATTCAATTGCTTTTATGTTGAGTAGAAATCTTAGAAAAGTGATACAATACATGTCTTGGCGACTCGTCTCGAGCGAGAAATTAAATGAACGATAGGATTTGGTTGTGCGACCGTTACTTTATTCACCACATAATTGCGATTATGTTAATTGAAATTAGTACAAAAATAAAGTCAAACTCGGTCAACTTGTATGTTTCGAAAAACATATCCGGTAAATGACTCCAGTCATGGTGATCATGAGATCATGGTTTGTTAACTTTGTGATTTTGCTATTATTGGATATAATTGTAACTCAGCATTAAACATGTTATATTTTCTACCACTATTAGAAGAAATTGATTATGTTGCGGAGGGATCGGACTGGAGTTATCCTCATATTTTTGAAAATCTGCAGAATTTAGGAACCTTCAAAATGTAGGTATCTATAAAAGTAATAAAATCTGCAATAGATTTTATCAAGTCATTAAAAAGTGTTTACCTGCAACCAAAGTAGAGACCACACCTGTTCGAGCGTTCCAACCTCATACAAATACTATTCTTCTCTCTGTTTTATCTGTAAACTAGGGATATCCCAAAACATTTGATGGAACATCAACATTGCAGATATAGTTAATCAATAGATACCGAATTTTTCAAAAAAAAAAAAAAAACTAAATAACTCCTGCTTCCTTCTTTAGCGTGAAAAATTGACTATTAATATAGTATGAAAGTTCTATTCCGTACTATTGCGTTATAAGCACCCTGCCCCCCCGAGTATCTATCGGCATGCTTCTACTGAGCTACCGCCACCGCTGGGCGTATTCACTTGGGTCGTACATATAAGTAGCAATAAGTATAATTTCAAGTATTTATTCCGTATCAACACTTCTTGTCACAAACGAATAATAACTGTAAATACATTATCATAAAATACTGAAAAAATCAAGTAAAATGCGTCAACGCACTAACATTTTTCACGTAATTGATGCTGCCTTAAGTGTTGCACGAATGTTTAGGCCTAAATGTAGAACATACGCAATCAAAAAATGATAATTCCTTTTCTCAATAGTTGAGCTTTCGAAAACAAAACGAAGACGACTAATTAACAGATTCTATAGATCCATATGTGGCATCAACACATTAAACTAAAGCTGATACAGATCTAAGATCTACTTCAAATTGAACTAGAATCGAGACTAATTGTACTAATCTGAAGAGATAAACCAGCGACAACCGCAGAGCCTCTAAAAAATGTAAATGAAAAAGACTGTTAATCGCATAACTTTGCATATCTCCTTAACGAACAACAAATTGCATACGCGAGTGCAATTGGCGCATCTAAGGAACCCTAGGTTGTTATTTTCATTTATCTCGTAGTAGCAGTTAGCCTCCTTGCAACTATTGTTAGCTTACCAACTCACATTTGCACCACAATCAAAACCGAACGAAGTGAATTACATTTTCACCCAGCTTTACAATGCTTAATAAAATAATTCTCTAAAATTATTATGGTCTTACAAACGTAACAATTATTATAACGATAATTTTGTTTCTTTTTTGTTCTCAATCTGTTCACTGATCGGTTCCAGTCTTCTGACCATATTTTACAAAATTATTTTCACATACAAATAACAAACGCTCCAACATGGCAGTCTTCCGATACACAGGTGATACACCAACTATATTTTCACCTGCGTACTTTCTTCGTCATCATGTAGTCGTTTAAAGCGTCTAGTTTGGATTCCACAGTGATTACAACTAACTTTTCAAGTAAAATTATCCACCGCAATGAAAATTTGCATTGTTTGAAACGCGCTTAGGTAATGATTTCGAGCACACGTCCTTCCAGCACAATTCGCAAGGTACAAAACTAATGGATAATTATTTACATTGTAACGATCTTCACACTGTTTTCATTCACGCAATTGGAAATCGGTGCAGGCATTCTTTGTTTGGTATTGAATGCGATTTCACCAGCGCATTTTATGTTCACATTAAGTTATTTTTATAGCCATTTAGTAACAACAATAGGTGAGCGGCAATTCAGCTGGGTTTTTCGTCATTTCGTTCAACTTATCGACTGTAATTTTGATTATACAGGTTTTCTTCTTATTTCATGTCCATGGATAAAACAAACGAAGACTCCAAGCCCGCTACCAGCATCGCAGACCTATCTACAAGCCTATGCTAATATCTGAAATACAGAACATAAAAATGTATTTAATTGCAAATACAAACCAGACTACAAAACTAAGTTTGTTAGTCGTCGCCCACCGAATATTCGTCAACATCCCTCAATATGCTCGTATAAAAAATAATAAAGTGCTTACCGGTAATAATTGGGTTTGAAAGGACCAGCCTTATTTAATCCCATGTACTTGGCCTGGTCATCAGATAATTCAGTCAAATGCGCATCAAAGGTTGGCAAGTGTAACGTAGCTACGTACTCATCTAAAGAAAAACGAAAATTTCAGCAAAGAAATCTTAAAAGAAAGCCACTGTCATTACCCATTTTCTTCGGTAACAAATACACATCAGACTTGTATCTGTTTGGCGGTGCATTGAACAGCTCAATAAGCGCCAACGCCTGTGTCGCCGACGTTATCGAGACAACAAAAGAAGCCAAGCTAGAGCAGCTTAAATTAACCAGACGTCCTTCCGCTAGCAGAATAATCCGTTTGCCATCCGGCCAGATAACATGATCGACCTGGGAGCGAATTTTCTCCCATGTGAGATCTGTGGTTCTTAAACTATTCTATAGATAATATCAGTATATTAAATAATTACCCAAGAAACCAAGATTTGAAATCATATGTACGTACGACATCAATTTCTGTATTCGAATGACCCATGTTGCATACAATGCATCCACTCTTCATCTTGTCCATGTGCTCTCGAGCTACCACATTCTTATTGCCAGTTGCTGTGATGACAATATCCACGTTACGGATGACTTCGTTCAATCGCACTACACGATAACCATCCATGCTATATACAATGTAGATCAAAAGTTGACCAATCGATAGAACTCAAACACAATTTGAGCAAATTACGTTGAAGCAAAAAAATAATGCAATGAAGGTAAAAAAAAAAGAATGCTTTCTTCGCTTACCTCGCCTGCAGGGCGCATATCGGATCGATTTCCGTCACGTACACGATGCACCCAACTCCACGCAGACCCTGAGCGCATCCTTTGCCTACTTCACCATATCCGCAAACAACCACCTGCTTGCCCCCGAACATAACATCCGTGGAGCGCTTCAAACTAAACAGAGAAAAACGTTAATCGATACTGTTCAAATATTCACATGAATTCTAATGAATTAAACTGAATGAAAACTTGACAAACCTATCAATAATTGACTCTCTGCAACTGTACAAATTATCAAACTTTGTCTTCGTGACTGAATCGTTGACGTTCATGGCAGGTACACTTAGTTTACCAGCTTTGGACAATTGATAAAGTCGATGAACACCCGTGACACTCTCCTCGACAATACCCTTTATCATCTTGAACATGGCCGGGTACTTCTTCAGCATAAGATGGGTAGCATCACCACCATCGTCGAGAATAATATTCGGTTGCCAGTTTTCCGCGTTGATACATTTATCAATGCACCACCAGAAATCTTCTTCTGTTTCCGCCCGCCAAGCAAAAACCGGGTAACCGGCTTCCGCTAAGGCTGCAGCAACTTCATTCTAAAATTTTTAAAAATACAACAATTATATGACTCATTGATTTCAAGAAAATAGGTTTTTACCTGTGTAGAGTAAATATTACACGCTGACCAACGAACACTAGCACCTAGATCCACCAAAGTCTCAATCAGGACGGCAGTCTGTGCGTTAATGTGTGTACACCCAATAACTTTCGCGTTCTTCAGCGGTTTGTCATCCCCGGCACGTTTTCGCAACGCCATGATCCCCGGCATTTCCTGCTCAGCAATCTCAATCTCCCTTCGTCCAAAGAGATGCTGGTTGATATTCCGCACGCAAAAATCCGCGCTTCCCGCTGCATTCTTCTGGATCTTCTCACGCGGAGAGATGTCATCCTCCTCGGAGCTGCTCCCTGTACAAGAAGCTAGAATAATCTTCAGTGGGTGTGTTCATGATTGTCGAATGACCACAACATCGAGAATTTAAAGTTGAAATTAAAATGCAAGCAGTAGAAGTCTTGAAGAATCAAAACATGCTTCAAACGTTTGAATTAATGCGGATTCACAAAATGAATTAATGTTAATGAAATGATAATGTAGCGCGCACTTACTTGAGCTGTATGAATCTGTTGAAGACGCAGACAATGATCGACTGCGATACCCGCGAGATTTCTTCAAAGCGCCCGAGGTTTTATTGTCCTAGAACATTAATCAAATTAAAACCTTCACCACTCTACTCCTTCAACAACTAATCTTAGTTTTAAAGTTATACAATCGAGCTGCGTCGTTCGCTCACTTCGTTCAAAACACAGAAA
Organism: Diploeciton nevermanni; assembly: GCA_027575565.1. Lineage (NCBI taxonomy): Eukaryota > Metazoa > Arthropoda > Insecta > Coleoptera > Staphylinidae > Diploeciton > Diploeciton nevermanni. Next base: position 6,863,017 of record JAODIE010000004.1, read on the forward strand.
ACATCCCCAAAATGACAATGAGCGCACATGGAAATGATATGATTACTAAGCATTACTACAAGTCTGCTCAAACAACTGTAGAAAGAAGCGCATTATACTTGTAGCTGTAGTCATCCGATCTCAAAGTCTAACAATAAGCAAGCAATAAGTGTAGTAATCAGCAGCATCTACGACTACATCAAATCAACCTAAAAATACTCGCAAGTGAAGAAATGCAAGTGCAGCTGGCGTTCAAAAAATTAAACTAGCATGCATGCGGCTCTACATCAGGGTCGAACGATTCTGGCTTTCAATCACTTCAATCAAGAGCGTCTCACTTTGTACATGTCAATTGCGTTACATTCAAAGTCGTCTGCTGAGCGTTTATGGCGCCGAGCAAGAAACAATTTTCTGGTAAAGCATACAACCTCTGATACGCATAACATGTATCTTACCAATTTTCTTTGACCGACGAAGCTATTCGCTCCCTCCAAGCCCTTAAATAAATGAATCATGTATTAAATGAACAAGTATGCAAACAGGTGGACATTGTAAACAATGACATGTTAGTCAGTGTTTGCTTTGTAATTAGCAAGATTAGAAATATTTTGATCAGTGTAATACGTGATGTGCTTTTGTAAAGATTTAACAATTCTTTATATTTGAGATTGGTTAAATCTTTCAGCCTGAGCAAAAACTATTTATTTATACTTACAAACTCTTTAAACGTATTTTTAACTGCTTCTGATAAACAACTATTCACCTTCCTTTGAAGATAAGATTAATTAAATTACAATAAATATTACTTTAACAACTTTTTCCTATAAACTAGATTGAAATTCACTTGTACTCAATTCTATTGCCCGCAGTTTGTTTGCACGCGTGAAAACCTATTAATAGCTGAAAATATATCCATAAACCACATTACCATATTCCTCTCAGCTTTCTTTCACCTTTCCCTTGCTTCCGCACCGCACTAAACGCACTTTGTAAACCAAATTCAACTGACTCTGGAATGAGTTGTTATCGCTCAAGTTTATGTAATCATCGCACTTATTTATCTACCATAGATAAAATGTTTCCCTGACATGATACACGTGCCTACTGTTCAGGGTCTCGTCAGTTTTCTGTGAAGTGTGTCAATAAACGCGAATATCTGACGAGCAGGGTGTTTGTTTGCGAATCGTTAAATTGTAGGTTAGAGCAAAACAAATAAGACAATGACCGATGTTATGTTAATTGCCTAATGAGCGGTGGGCAATGGGGTGCTAGAAAACAAGGGAGCTGCTGCTAACGTGGGTGTTGCTGTCAGCACTGCGGGCTTGCAAAAAACAACTCGAAATTAACGTAATAAAATCTATGGAATTTCGATTGCATTGCATTATCGTACGGCGAATGTTTCAGGTCGGAATTCAACAACGTCATGCACCCGCTGCTCACTGTCTGGAGCATTCGGATTGCGACCCGTTATGCAAAGCTCACAGGGTGTCCACGAGCAGGAGGAGAATGCGAGTTGTGTGAGGAATGTGCATGCATACCTTGCTCGCCGACGCTGGGTCCGTCACAGGACTATCGTAGATCGCCATCATATTCGCTTTGGCCGAGTGCAGCGAGTGCACTTCGATGTTCTCGGACATTGGGTGCTGCCTCCTCTGGGTCTTCACCGTGGCGCCTGTAATCCGGAAACACGGACAAGCACCGTGACCAACACTGACCCCGCACTGGATCACTTTCTGCAGCGTCGGCGGTGGCAGTTGGCGGCTACGGTGCGAACGGACCTGCGCGCGTTGCGCTTCTGTGTTGTTTGCAGTTGAGCTTGTGTTTTCGCTGCGACTTGGACGTCGTCGACCCACATTCGTCGCCGACGGACGAGCACGAGCGGAAGATGGACTGCTGCGCGCAAGCTCGACGGGTTCTTACTGCAAAGCACTGCAATAATCCGCTTTTTAATTGTCTGCTGCTTGATTTTTCGTTGTTTGTACTCTATTGTGGTGCTGTGCAAATTGATTGCACCCACATGATTGTAATTGTCGTGTGGAACGCAGACGTAGAGATCAATCAACATTGTGTGAATTTAATGCTAATTACCTTCATCAAACTGCTGCTAGTTGCGTTTTAAACCCGTACCACCCGTAGCAAAACAAAGGAATGTCGCTTAATAGTCAACCATTGAATCTTTTTTTCTGGGACTTAGAGAAACGCCTTCCATTTGACACTATTGTCATACAACAATCAAGAACTATTGGTACTATTTAAAATTATCATATTCACATAAATTTTAATTGCGTAAAGTGCGTAAAAGATGAAAATTATTTGAATTTGTTGATGTCATAAATTTGTCAGACTTTTGAAAGCAAGGTTAATTCATTCTGACAGCAAAACAAATGAATCTCGTATCACCATTTTCAACTTTTCCGACTTTTGCGTCATCAATAATATCGTTAATCTTTATAGATCGACTTGATATAAATGCCAGCTGATAGTAAAAGTAATTGCCTACACTAAATGCCCATCTTCCACGCATCTACTTCGTGTAACGCAACAAAATCGCACTTTCTAGGTCGTGTAACCGGTATGTTCGCACGAGCGCCCTGCCCACTTTACCACGATTTCAGATCAAGACAAACCTCGAGAGAATGCGTACAGCGAGTATAAAAATTAGAAAGCACTTTCCGCTGCAGCAGACAACAGTTTAGCGATTATTATTTACATGACATGTGATTGCATTGGAATCATCAAAGTGCTTCCACTTCCGCCTTTACCTCGACGCACTCACGAAATTAACAGTATTACAGCAGGTCATTGAAAACAACAAACTTAAATATATAAGTGAGCATGGGGGTCACAAATAATGGAGAGAAAGTCAATCCAACTGTTTATGTAGTGTTTGTGTCATTATTATTGGATTTACTTGCTTTTACCATGATTTTACCATTGTTACCATCACTACTGGACCATTATAAGGCAAATGATTCTCTGGGGTTGTATTCATGGTTGGCAGGGCAGATAAAGTTTTTCCAAGAGGTGGTTGGTGCCCCGGACAAGTTTACTTCAGTGCTGTTTGGTGGATTTTTAGGAAGTATGTTCAGTTTTTTACAGTTTGTAACATCACCAATTATTGGGGGTGTTTCAGATGTTTTGGGGAGGAAAAATGTCATGATTGCTTGTTTGGTAAGTTCACAAAACTATTGTCAAATATGTTCAATTAACTTGTTTATGGTTTGCAGATTGGTATTTGCTCTTCATATATACTTTGGGCACTCTCAAACAACTTTGCACTGTTTATTCTTGCTCGATTTATTGGTGGGTTGAGTAAAGGTAATGTTTCTTTGAGTATGGCAATAATAACAGATGTTTCTTCAATGAAAACAAGAGGAATTGGAATGGTAAGCACGTTGTAAACTTGTAAATTCAAGATTTAAATGTTCACAAGTAACTTGTTTGTGTTCTAGGCACTTGTTGGCATTGCATTCTCATTAGGATTTATTATTGGGCCTCTAATTGGTGCTGGATTTGCAGTTTGGGCAAAAAGTAAAACTGGAAATTGGTTTGTTGTTCCTGCAACGTTTGCTATTTTCTTGGCAGTTGCAGATTTAATATTTTTTATTTTCTTCTTCAAAGAAACCCTCCCAGAGGTAATTTCTGTAAACTTTTATGATTTATCTTCATTATGTAGATGAAACTTAACTACAACGCTTACTAAATATTAATTTGTAGTACATTTTCTTCAATAATAATGTGAATATGATATACTGAAGAAGGCAACAAGCCGAAAACGTTCTACAAATAAATATTTAGTAAGTGTTATAGTTAAGTTTCATCTGCATCATGAATATTAAACAATTTGTAACTATACTCAACGACATTCTTATTTATCTTCATTATAAATTCATTCATTACTTTCAACGAATAAATTGTTGATGCTTTTGCCTCAAAAGGAAAAACGTGCAAGATCTTTATGGAAATCTCTGGATAACGCCAAAGCTCTTCTTGACATCCGTCAAATCTTTGCTTTTTCAACTGTAACAGACCTTGAACCAGACGATAAGAAACAATTACGCGTCTTAGGTCTAGTCTACTTCGTGTACCTATTCATCTACAGTGGATTGGAATTCACTTTAACATTCCTAACCCATCACGTCTTTAAATACACAAGCATGCAACAAGGTTGGATGTTTTTCTTTGTTGGCATCACAATGGCTTTGATGCAAGGTGGTTATACAAGAAGACTTGCCCCCGAAAAAAACCACTCTACCGCAGTGAATGGGCTATGGATCATTATCCCAAGTTATGTCTTAGTTGGGATTGCAGATAATGTACATATTCTTTATCTTGGACTTTTACTTTATGCAATTTGTAAGTTTACCATTCTTAAAAATTCTTATGTTTCAATTGTTGAAATTGATTTAGCTACTGCAATGGTTGTTCCGTGCATGACAACGATGGTCTCTGAATTCGGCTCTGTGCATCAAAAAGGTACTGTGATGGGTATCTTCAGATCACTTGGTGCTTTAGCAAGAGCATTAGGTCCTGTTTTCGCCAGTATTGCTTTCTGGAGTATTGGATCCAAGATTACTTACCTCATAGGTGCAGCACTGTTGTTCTGGCCGGTATTTAAACTGAGAGGAAATGTCTACACAGCGTCTATAAGTGGGCAAAAAGTAAAGTAATCTTCTGTTTTGTAAAGCATGATTAAAAATCATGGTGTTTAAAGATATAGTACTTAAGTGTTTCGTTGATTTTGTTAACGAAGTGTCTTGTATTCATATTAATGTAGTCGGATATTTTTTTCTTTATTATATTAATTAAAATGTTTTCGGCTTGTCGCTTTTTTTTAGCATGCTCGGCAATCGAGGCACTTGACTTTTGAGCTTTTGGCGTCTTATTTTCTTATTATTCAACTGAGTATTAATTTAAGGAAAAAACACCACTGCAATGAGATCATTAAATCGGAATTTCAAGATTTTTACTTTTTTTAAGAGTAGATTTACGATTTAAACGTTTTGTTTTATGAAGAATTACTTTCTGATTCCTAATCTGCTGAGCGTCTTCTTTTAGGGTCTATTCTTTCCGAGATAATGAGGAAATACGCAGTGAAAAGCGCAAAAAGTTTTAATTTAATGGTTTTAACCATTAATAAAGAAATGTGTCAAAGCAAACGTATTAAGATGATTTAGAATTTTATGACAACGAAAATAACAAATACCATTCGTATCAAACGTTAACCAGATTCTCGGTGTAGGCAATCAGGAGAATTAACTGAGAGTGAACTGTGATATTTGGTATTGATTAGTCGTAAAATGAGATTTTACGGAACTTGTAACATGATACAATTTTCCATGTCCTCTAATTCACATATTTTGATAGTGATTATAATGAATATGAAAATCCGTCTAAATAATATGACACCATTTATGAAAATGTAATTATTTATTACCGTAACTTTATACAAAAAGGCTCATTAAAAATTTCCAGCACGGTCTGATAAGTAATAATTTGCGCTATGATTTAAACTTCACCAGGGGGATGTTCTTGGTCTGCAAGCATTTGTCGCACACCCATTCAGCGAACACCTCAGAGAGCAGCATGTTAAAGGCAGCTTCGGTCAATCCAACACATCCTCTAAAAAATGCACAAATCATTGTTAATTCATTGTATTACCACCACCATTTCTTGCCCAGGAGTACAATCTTATGGTCATTGTAAGTTATCTGCAATAGTTTATTATGTACTAGCTTTATACAAATGTTGTAAAGTTCTTATCGCATTTAATATTGATAAAATCTATGTTAAATCACTAGTTAGAATAAGATTTGTGATCATTTTCGTAAGTATTATCACCGGTTGTCTCACACTTTCTTCGTCACATAAGGCAATTGATAATTTCGTGCAAACTTTACATTTGGAAAACAATGACATAACATTTCGATACTGGTTCAACTTCGTTCAATGATCAAACTAGCGCATCTATCCAATGATTAATTTCGAAATTATCGAAGAGTTAAAAGATATTTACATGTACTCCGTCGTTGTGTCATCATTATAAATCTGTACTGTACAATTTGGATAATTATCCTAAATTAAAATTAAACTAGCATACTTTAAAGAGATAAAATAGACGTAGGTGATTTAAATTATGGAGTAGATAATAATTTAGAGTGATTTTGGTCCGTATTGGATAGTGATGTGTCGTAGAAACAAATAAATTATATCTAAATCACTCCAAAAAAATCAGGAAAGTGCCTAATAGATCAATATAAGAACCAAACATGATAGATATAAATTAATTTCATACACCAGCCATTCCATACTGTTGCACTACAATAGGATATCTCAGTCTTTTTTAGAATTAACTCGTGCAACAAAGCTTTTCCTCGGTTTGATTTGTCTGCTTCGATCAGTGATTCAGTATTCGAGCCGCATCTGTCCTAGCAAACTAGCCTAACTTTTTAGATATCTTACACTGAAATTATGGCTTGAATTTAACTAGCGGTATGTTCTTCGAATTGAGACACTTGTCGCACACCCACTCCGCGTACACTTCGTTCGTCAACATCGAAAAGGCCGCTTCCGTTAATCCCGTGCAAGCTCTACAAAAATAAAAAGAAAATGTTTTAATTGTTTGGGAAGCAAACATTGGAAAGAAACAAAATGCTAAACTGCTAGAGATGTGACACAATGACCATAAGATTAAATCTGTGTAAATGTCGTGCAGGTGTGACGCTTACCTATGGAACCAAAAATTGCATCCACTTTCACATAGTATTGCTTGATCATTATCATGAACTTCTTTATGGCAAACACCGCAAGGATAAATCGGTGGGGCGTTAGGATTTTGTGAATTAAAAACCTACGATGAGAAGAAACACAATTTAACCTCCAAACAATCACTTATTGAAAGTTATCCATTTCCATGGAATTGCTGCAGGTTTTATGATTTACCACAAAAGTCTTTATTTTTAAAACATACCATTGGTTGATCAGCAGGATAAACCTTCCCTGCACTCACTGGCATTGGTTTATGATACATATTATTCATAGGCATCATAAAATTATTATTCATAGGTCCTAAGAAAACAAAAGACACATAAGTCATTTGAACAACTCCTAAAATCAACTCCCTTACCATTCCCGGAACTATGATTCATATTACAAGGATTAGGAGGTCCCCCCATTGGATTATTCATATTGCCTGGACCCATTCCATTCAATTGATTGCCCATAGGTGAAGACATGCCATTCATAGCACCTGGAGGGCCTGCACCTGAAGGTGGTCCAGGTCCTGGGCCATTTCCAGGCCCATTCATTGGACTCCCCATGGGTCCACTCATTGGATTGTGAGGACTATTCATAGGTCCACCCATTGGAGACATCATTGGGCCATTAATGGGACCATTTCCTGGCATTGGACCAGGCATTCCTGGAGATGGACCCATATTACCTAGAGGACTTTGCATTGGACCTGAAACAGATAAATTCTTAGCTGCCGAAATAGATAAAAGAGTTAAGTATTCACCTGGTATTGGACCATGCATTGGACCTGGTCCATTAGGACTGGGGATCATTTGAGGCCCCATTGGACCATTTGGACCCATGGGAGGACCATTCATTCTTAAGGATCCATTCATTCCTATGCATGGTCGGCCATGCATATTTGGCATTGGTGGACCACCTAAAATGTAACTGATTAATTAGATTGATGCATTTTTTAAAGAATGTCATTTACCCATCGGCCGACACATATTCATATGATACATATCCTGCTTTCCAGGCGGCATACCCATCGGATTGGGATTCCGCACCATGTTCATACTCATGCTAGGGCAATCATCGAATGGATTGGACGCGACGATCGTGTCTCCATAGCCACTCAGTGGCGGTGGCAGCAGGTCCTGTACGTTTTGCGGCGGCGGCGGTGCCGCGCTCGCCGGTCCATTCTTCCGGCGCTTCTTCGGATTGGAGGCGCCGCCGGTGGAGATGTCCGCGCCGCCCGCACTCGGTACGTTCAGCCTGTACGGCGGCATGTGATTCATGTCTCAGCAGTGTTGGATTGAGGCACTCGCACTGTATTTGTCCATCTTTTACGGGCCAACCCGAACGGAGCTAGGGAATGCGGTGAAGCCGCTCACCGCGGGCGGCTCACTGGGGCGCGCGGCGGCTGGCTGCAAGCGGCGTCCACAACATCATAACAAACAATGGCAGCGGCCGCGACACGGCGGAAGAAGTCGGCGGCGAAGCGATGATCGGTCGCGGCGCTGCGAAGTGCGAGAGTGAAGCAGAGCGAAGAATGGGAAGGAAGCGAGGCGATCGCAGCGCAAGATCGCACAAGCGGCATTGACAACAAATTGAAATAGTGTACAGTACATGAACGTCGACGCTAGGTGGATGTGAGTTAATTAGAGATCCGCTTGAAATTCAATACATTTCAATGCACGTTCATTAATTTATCTCAAATTAAATGGCGCTTTAAACGATTGCACATTAGTTGCCTTACTTACTTACGTTATTGGAAGTTTTCTTTAGGTAGTATTCTATGAAACTTGATAAATTTCGTATGCACGTCAAAAACAAAAACATCAGCATTTAAAAGATAAGATTAAGTTAATTGCCAAACATTGCTGATAACATTGTATTACGTTACTCTCTTATCAAATTGCAATAACCTATCACATTACCTTCAAATCTACAATTTCTTTTCATACCAAAATATATTACCAACCTCTAAACCCTCCCATCGTATTTTTTGCTACATATTACTGCTGCTTCATCAAACTTTACCGCCGCCTGCCGCCCCCGAGACAAAATCATTCGTAAAATGTCTTGCTATCATTTTCCAAATTTCCAGCTTCACCATTGGTCAAATCAGCAGAAATCAGCGCAACCAGCGCTCCGAACTCTTAGTTCGCCAAGACGACCACGTCCGAATTCGTGCGGAGGTCCCGGCTGGCCGTGTGCCGTTGATCCATATCTCGGCGCGCTCGTCCTCTCACCGCCTGTACGGGATCGTGAATCGGTTGCGCGATCGCAGGTTGCAGCCAGAATTTGACCCCAAGCGAAAGCGAGCGCATTTTGTGCGCCATCGAGTTTGCCCATAACGCTACAACAAGACGACGACGTGTGCAGTGCCTACAGTGGCGCAGTGATAAATCTACTTTACTGAAGACGTGCACAACCCGCGATGAAAATGGAGTGGACGCCGCAGCAAGACGGTCTGCGTGAGATCTTAACCTTGTTGAAGGAATCGCAATCGCCGGACACGGCCACACAGCTGGCCGTGCAGCAAGTATCCTTTTCATTATCAGTAATTGACGCAGGTTTTCGGGTAGATAACATACGCTGTACCTGGATGCGTAAATGGGTAAAGTACCAGAGTGTTCGAGAATCTATGAGGCCTACTTTTCGGCACATTTTCTTATTACTTATATTTCCTTAATTTGCCATTTAGAAATTGGAATTGTTGAATAAATACCCAGACTTTAACAGCTATCTAATGTTTGTTCTCACCAAAATGGTTGGTGAAGATGAGCCAACTAGATCCCTCAGTGGTCTCATTCTGAAAAACAATATGAAGTCACATTATGATCAACTGATGCCTAATGTGACCACCTTCATCAAGCAGGAATGCCTCTTGGCTATTGGAGATCCATCGCCGTTAATCCGCGCCACTGTAGGCATCCTAATCACTACAATCACCAGTAAAGGAGAGCTGAGTGCTTGGCCAGAGTTACTCCCAGCTCTTTGTACCATGCTCAATTCAGAGGACTACAATGTCTGTGAGGGTGCTTTTGGTGCATTGCACAAAATCTGTGAAGATTCAGCTGAAGCACTTGATGCAGATACAACGGCACGTCCTCTGGATGTGCTTATTCCTAAATTTCTGCACTTTTTCAAACATTCAAGTCCTAAAATAAGATCATATGCCATTGGTTGTGTTAACCAGTTTATTATTCAAAGATCGCAGGCATTGATGCAGAATATTGATCCATTTTTAACTGTAAGTATCTTATCTTTGGCAATGACATGCTATTAATGTAGAATTGTTTAGAATCTATTTCATGTTGCAACTGATGATGATCCGGAAGTTAGGAAGAACGTTTGCAAAGCGTTGGTGATGCTCCTTGAGGTCCGTATGGATCGACTTGTGCCAAACATGAACGAGATCATTGAATACATGCTCGTTCGAACACAAGACCCTGATGAGGGTGTTGCTTTAGAAGCGTGCGAGTTCTGGTTGTCTTTGGCTGAACAACCAATTTGCAGGGAAGTCCTCAATGGACACCTGAATCGTCTTGTACCCATTCTAGTTAGGGGTATGAAGTACTCTGAAATTGATATTATCTTGCTCAAGGTAGTAACTTATTCTAATTCTACTAAATAATCAAGTATTACCAAGATAGTTGTATTTTAGGGTGATGTTGAGGAGGATGAATCTGTTCCTGATAAAGAAGAAGACATCCGCCCGCGTTTTCATAAATCGAAGACGCACACCATCAAAGCAGCCAACAACTCCAACATGGCGGACAACACTGGTGCCAACACGGAGCAAACTGAAGATGATGACGATGAGTACGATGATGGAGATGATGACAGTTCCCTGACAGAGTGGAACCTGCGAAAATGCAGTGCAGCTGCCTTAGATGTTCTCGCAAACGTCTTCAACGATGACCTCCTTCCAATTCTTATTCCCATCTTGAAGGAAACACTCTTCCATCAAGATTGGGATATCAAAGAGTCTGGAATTTTGGCACTTGGAGCTATTGCTGAAGGTTGTATGACTGGAATGTTGAATCATCTTCCTGAATTGATTCCATTTTTGATCAATAGTCTCAATGATAACAAAGCTTTAGTACGTGCTATTACCTGCTGGACTTTGTCCAGGTATTCCCATTGGGTTGTCACTCAACCACATGACGCATATCTAAAACCTTTGATGACTGAGCTTCTTCGTCGCATTCTGGATAGCAACAAACGAGTGCAGGAAGCTGCTTGCTCTGCATTCGCCACGCTTGAAGAGGAAGCTTGCACTGAGTTGGTGCCATATCTTGGATATATTCTAGAGACTCTGGTCTTTGCGTTTACTAAGTACCAGCACAAGAATTTGCTCATTCTCTATGATGCTATTGGAACTCTCGCTGATTCAGTCGGGCACCACCTCAATAAACCCGATTATATCAATATGCTCATGCCACCGTTGATCCACAAGTGGAATATCCTTAAAGATGAGAACAAGGATTTGTTCCCATTGTTGGAGTGTCTCTCCAGTGTGGCTACTGCGCTGCAAAGTGGGTTCTTGCCCTATTGTGAACCCGTTTATCGTCGCTGTGTGTCACTCATCCAGCAGACGTTGATGCAACACATGGCAAACACCCAAAACCCTGAAGCGTACGATCCACCGGACAAGGATTTTGTGATTGTTGCATTGGATTTGCTTTCTGGTCTTGCAGAGGGTTTGAATGGACATATTGAGAAGTTAGTGCAGCATAGTGACATCATGGAGTTGTTGCATCATTGTATGCAAGATCCACAAGCTGAAGTGCGACAGTCGTCATTTGCTCTTCTCGGAGATCTCACCAAGGCGTGTTTCCAACATGTGCGACGTTGTATTCCTGATTTCTTCCTCATTTTGGGCCAGAATCTGAATCCAGAGAACATATCTGTGTGTAACAATGCAACTTGGGCGATTGGGGAGATTAGTATTAAACTGGGTAAGTCAATATTAGCTCCGCACTTCGTGGTTTACTAAGTTGTGGGCAAAATTCTTCAGGGGAGGACACTAGGCCGTATATTCCACTTGTCTTAGACCAATTGATCCACATCATCAACAGGCCCAACACGACAAAGACCCTCCTCGAGAACACCGGTAAGCGTGACGCAGTCTGTGCCCTCAATGCATGCACCATTCACTTGTTACACTTTGCAAACAAATCCAGCGACACAACACTTCCCACTCTCACATTACGACGCCACTAATCACATTGTGTCCTTCACATTATTCCTCAATGATTTTATGATTTCTCTGTGTACTTTGTACTAACGAATTGTTGATTATTTGCATTTCAGGTAATCAAGTGTTGTGTTTGATATCATTTTTGACTAGTATGCGTGCTAGGCAGCTAGACGATTGATTGTGTTCGGTTTGCTTCTTATTGTGTTGGTAGTTCACTAACCAGTGCTTACGAGATGTGGACACGAACGCAAGCGAACGGTGTCATCATGCTGATAACTGATTTTCTTTTTAGTGCGTTTATTTCCAAACCGACACACGTTCTACAATGATTTTTACTTCTTTTGTTCGTTTAATTGCAGATTGGATTTTGGATTTTATGGTTGATTTTCTAGTGCACGAATTATTGATAAAAAGTGGAACTTGTTTTATCTTTTAATGCCACTGTGTTCTTGTTTTGCATACATTCGCAAGATCACTCGTTTGGAGTTTTTCTTTGGATTGGTGTTGTGTGCAAAAACTTGTTTTCACCATGCGCGTAACTTGCCAAAACTTACTTTCGGATAAGGCAGTTCCCTTTTTTATCAATGTTCACTCTTGGATCTGTCGCCGTGGTGTTTTTATCATGCCGGAGGACAAGACGAATGCGACGGTGCCGCTTGGACTCGAGTCTATTACCCACTTTTGTGATCTATCCTATGATTTTATTGATTAACTTGTTTTGATTCAAATTCTCTATTTACAGTTTACGAGTTGCGAATGTCAATCATATGCATTAGTAATTATTATTGCGCATTATTGATATGATTGCCCTCGTCTTTAATTGTTGAGTTCAAGTAATTGAGTTGGAGTTTTTTGTTTGTTTTTGTTCTCGGTGGTTCACACTCTCTATAGCCATAACAATCGGTCGCCTTGGTTTTGTCTGCCCACACGAAGTCGCGCCTGTGTTACAACAGTTTGTCCGCCAGTGGTGTGTAAAACCCTCTTTATTCTTATTTTTCATATATACTTATTAATGGCTTACTATACTTGCGTAACTTGGCGTTCTGTGTTTGCATTCTTCCAGTCAGCGTGACCAAATAAACAAGACGCGAATCGCCCCAAAAAGTCATTTTGATGAATAACAGTTGAAATCTCCCCGGGGATGGCACAGCATTCCCGAGGGGCAGTCCGCTCATGCTTTTCAATTTGTCGCAGCGCGTTGAAGACGAAAGAATCATCATCTCTTTGGCATACGCTATCAACGTGTGTGTTGTGTGCAGTTTTCGATGTGATTTGTTTTGTCACTGAATTTCTTGCCAATTTCTTGAACGCGCACCCAAAAATTGATCAAATTGATAATCGGGCGACTTAATTTTCCAATTGAGGGTGACCGGGAGCGTTGGACTCATGTGTGATTTGCTTTCAGGTGCATATCATTGCGCAATATACGCGACAATGATGAGAAGGACAGCGCTTTCCGCGGCATGTGTCACATGATTACCGTGAATCCGGGTGGTGTTGTGGCTGATTTTATCTTTTTCTGTGACGCTGTAGCGTCGTGGAGTACGCCAAAGGATGATTTGAAAGAAATCTTTGTAAAGGTAAGGAATCATAGTTGGATATTGGGGTAGCGTTTTGCAATGTCGTCTCCTTGCTTGTAGATACTGCACACTTTTAAAAATCAAGTTGGGGAAGAAAACTGGAGGCGATTTACTGATCAATTCCCACCGCAACTCACCGAACGTCTTACAACTTTGTATGGTCTGTGAAATGATTAATGTAAGTTGACATGTTCGTTGCAGGTTGGGAAAATAAGGGAAAATTTTTGCATTTCTTGCTTTTCATTGAGTAACAAGTATTTCTATTTTTTCAGCTATTTGGAGCAAGTCATATAACTTCATTCTCCAGGGAGGGGTATATTTTGAATTTGTCCGCCCAACAAGCCGCCCTACCGGTGGGGCGGTTCCGCGTCCGATCGGGCTGGACGAACCTAGCCAAAATCCGCGCGCCGATTCTCTTCAAACAGGGTGGGAACCATACACAGGGTACGCGCGCCGCACGTGGGCGCGTGCCTTCTCGCGATTTTCGTTTTGTTTCACACCGTGCCCAACGCAGGCCGATGCGGGCACGGCGCGCGTTTCACAGCATCAAGCCGATGATGATAATCTCGCGATTTTTTCGGGTAAACTAAAGACTGAGTAACGGTTAAATAAATGAAATGGGGGGGTTTGGCTCTTTCGACGATGGTGGCCGCGGGGGATTCATTTCGCGATGACTTGGGGTACCGCGTATCGTTTTATTTTCGTTGTAAATTCAATTCGATTTTATTTTGTGTCGGGACACACAAAACCGGGGAGAGCAGTACCTGCGTAATTGTGGGTAGAGCTAAAGAATGCCGATTTTTGTTTCAACGCGATTTTTCGTTTCAATGACGTAGACCTTTGTGGATGGGTTTATATTATAGTTGATCGCCCATTAGTAGTATAATCTTTTAATTGCATTAGAAGCAACTAAATTAACCGAACTTGCGCGTGGCGCATTACCATCCTTTTCGATGACTTCTGCTAGTCCTAGACCTAATTCCAAGCCAAAATCCACCTGTCCTTTTTACCCACTTTTTAATTGTAGTTGTGAGGGTTTTTTTTTTGTGGCCAGTGGTCTAACGAGCGTGTGAATGTGTAGCTAATTAATTGATATTTCATTATTGTGATAAATTCGAAGCAAACGTTTTTGTGATAACGTCGTGTGTTGAAAATTCTCCGCAACAAACCAGAAGATAAGCAACTCTAGTGATACGCTTTGTTTGGTGCATGTTTTTAATTTAGCCGGAAGGATTTGGTTGTGCTCGTTCTTTATTTTTGTTTGTAAATTCAGAGTGGAATAATTAGTGTTATTGTCGAGTCGAGGGTGACGTTTCACGCGGTTACCGACTTTGGGACTGACCTACCGATAAAACTGATTAAACGTTGCATTGTTTTCTATGACTATATTGTTACTAGTTGTTTATAATGTGGATGTCTCCGAGGATTGCAATATGTGTTTCTCAGTGCGAGTGATGGCGGATGAATGTAACGCGGTTTATAATATAAATGTCACAAAAGACAAGGGCAGAAGTCTTCAAATTCCTTCAAACCAAAATTCCATGATCCATTCCTTAGCCTGCCATGCGGGTGTCCTTTCTACGCTAATCTAATATCAACTAGGATTGTATGAATTTAGGCATTAGTAAACTGAACACTAATGAGAATGTCGGGCACTTGTTGGTGTATTGTGCGTAGTTTTGCGGGCGTCAGTAAGAGAATTTAAATGTTCAATGTTTTCCGTTGGCCGAAGACTGATGTTTATGTTCCTTGGTTCGAATCTTGGCACCGATCAGTTTGCGGCCTTGATGGATGACTTATTTCGTAATGCGGAGGATAATATTTCATTTTTGATGATTCAAGCTTTTGTATCTCTGTAGATTGGAGGTCGAAAATTAGCGCAATCTATTAATTTAGCAAACGACTCAAATTACATTTGTAAATGATTGACAAATTGTACTTACTTTTCTGACGAAGCAACAGTTGATGTGATTTATTTGTACAATGTCTGCAAAACTTTCAAATTTATTTTATTTCGTTAAATATATCTGTCGAGTATAAATATATTTTCTTGCTAAATGTTGTTTGAGGAATGGCTGATGCGGTAACCAAACTTCAACCCTAGTTTTGCTGTGATTCGTGTGTTGCCTATAGTGGAGTTATTAATGCAAATGTTAGTACCGGACGTTGGGAAAATCAAATTTCCACGTTGAAAATTTAATTGCAGCACGTGGCGTGTCGCCACAGAGTGTTAAACGCGGTTTTTTTTCGCTCGCTTGGCGCTTCATCCGCATTCGGCTCATTTTACGATTGTTTGGTGGAAAGTTATAAATGGCTCGTTGTTATTTTTAAGTTTGTTTTGTTGTCGGCCGGAGAGCGCACACGCAGCGTGCCGTCGACGCGTCGGAAGAGCAGCGGAGCCAGGACCACCCTGATCGCGAGCCGAACACTTTTATGGTTTATATGTTTTCATTTCGGCGCAATGTGTCGCCACAACAATCGATAACGATTCCCGCAAAAGGGGGCTTTCCAAGAAAAAGGAGGACTTTCAGAGCGCGTCGGTCAAATTCTTCCAAAACCTAGTTACCCGTCGTTTTGAAAGAATTCGGAGCATTTCAATAAAAATGTGGTATTGTGGTCTTTGATGTCTCGATCCCGATTATTCCACGGAAATTGCCAGGATTGAAACAATTAAATCGACATGAATTATTAATGATATTTGCGCGCCGCGTTGGTTCGGTGCGTGCGGCAAACGCCTGCAGCGCATGCGCGCGCCGCCTACCCCAGTAAATCATTTTTAATTACAATAGCTAATGCCGAGCAATTTGTTTACGCGGATTGCTGTTATTAATTAATCTCTGAGAGCGTTGGATTCCCGGAATTCGGACAGTGATGGCACTCTGTGTGTGAGGATGACCATCGAGATGAAATTGCGTGTCTGCGTCTCGACTCAATATTGGGCCTGTATTGCATGCGCTCGCCATGATCATGAATAGAATGGGATGAAATTGCTCCAGAGTGCGGCGTGCGCACACACGAGCAGTAAAGTGACAAGAAGTGTAAGTAATGCAATTTGGAGAATTTACATTCTAAGCCGGCTCAGCGTGTGTGGTCATTTCTCGAGTCAATTCGTGCGCCATCGGTGCATCGGCCATTCGGGGTTCTTGCGCCGAGGTGCGCGAGCGCTACCTTCGCCGCACTCGTGCGCACAGTGTTCAGCAAGGCGCAGTTCGTGGACGCGATCACCTCGCCGACTGCACGCAGAGTGACATCAAGTGTTATCAATCACACGCGCATTGCAAATCCTAACCAAAACAACGCTCAACGCCATCAGATACCGCGACTTAAGTCGGTTCCAGATTAAAGAACCGGCTCAGCTCCAGGTTCCAGCTTGCTGTCTGAAGAAGTAACGTGGTGTCCACGGCAGTCCTCCAGTTCTCTACGAGCGTACTTCATGGTCGGACATTGTTCAGTGCTGCTGGCTCGTTTAGAAAGTGTTTCCAGCGTGTGGTAAGTCCGCTCCAGATCTTCGCCGAGCGTTGTGAATGATGCGCGAGCGCACGTCGCTTAAGTCATTTGCGTATCCGCGTCGGAAAAGCGCGCGCCGTGTCGTCGCCTGAGTTTCCGGGCGTGCATCAGCATCAAAGCGAAGCCGGCGGAAGAGCCGCATATTCCCAGTGTCTGTGCGTTGCGTGCGAGATGTGTCGACGAATTTCGAGACGTGCGCAGCGACGTAGTGGGCGCTGATGTGAGCGCACCAAGTACCAAGGTGGATAGAAGACACGCAGAGGATGGCCGCGGACACCGTCGCCGCCGGCGAGTCGCACGTCGACATCGAACGTCACAAGAGCGACCTGTACACGCGCCCCGGATGGTGTGATGCTGCTGTTGCACTGCAACAAATCGAACAGGTAACGAAACATCCAAATTTTCCGCTAAACTACTTCAAAACATTCTGCACATAGGCAACCCATCAATCATGTCAGCAAGTAAACAACATTTGTTTTCATGATCTTCATGGATGTGGTGACGAATCGTAAATGCTTTAATTAATATTGTCTGCCGACTCTTCCGTCGTTTGTCCTATTGCACGTGCTGCCATCGTTTCATTCATCACTGCGGCGCGCGTGTGGCAGTAATCGGTACATTTGCATTTTATATTAGCGCGCATTATTTGCATTATCCGCGGTGTGACATTCGAGCGTAAATGTGACTGGCTGTCGCGCATCAATCGCATGTGCACGCAAAGCACACACACGGGCGCGCATTGGTGGGCGATGTTCCGTATTACGCTATCCTTGGCGCGGACCACCGGGTGAGCCGTCGTGTGTGGTCCTGGCCCGTACCTAGGCCGAGGCATGTAGATATTACCTGCGCGCGCCGTCTCGCTTCTTTCGTCTGCTGCGGGGCGGGCGGACGGCTTTTCTTCGTTCTGCTGCAGCTTCTTTACGTGCTTTCGGGCCATTCGCGTTCGCCGCGCCTGCTGTTGCTGACTCTTCTTTTCTTCGGCGCTCGTTCCTTTCTTCCGCTCTCCGGGCTGAAACAATTGAATAACGACGGCATGAATACATCCGAAAGAATTTATATGAACCTAGACAAAATACTCATTATATGGGGGGCGGGCACGTTACTATACCCCAAAAACTCATCTGTGATTACCACGAATCTTCTTACCAGCAAAACCTCCCAATTAATTGATGTATCAATAACCAATAGGATTTATTGCGGAAAGTGAGCTAATTATTCTAATTACCGACATCCTTAAGTACATACGTTCGGTTTTTCTTGCAGCTTTTCTTCTTGTTATGGAAATATTTGAGATTCAAGTCGACGACTATCGTCGTTAATACCCAAATGCGCGCAACAAATCTTTTGATCATTTCAAGCATATATTAATCCACGCTCGCGATCGCGCAGACGTCTTTCTCAGCGTCGACCTTGAATGTTTTACGAGGTAACGTAGCTAATCTTTACGAGAGACCACCAAAGAGCGTCAAGAAGCGGCTGAGGGGGAAGAGGCGCAGCTTCGGCAGCCGCCACGTGCAGGAAAGAGCGCAAGTGCATTACGAACGCTCGCAGGAATTATTAAAATTTATTTTTGAGATTTAGAAACTGCAGTGTACGTAAATACAATGTTTACAAATTTATTTACAGATGGGCGATTAATGCTATTTTAAAGCAACTTTTTCGAATTTTTGAGAGTTACGATACTCGAACTTTGTTTTATTTCAGATGCCAGCTGTCCAAATATCTTTTCTTTGTGATTTGATGACTTTATTCTGCGCTTCAAGGGAAGCGCACTAGAATTTTCTTCCTTTACTACCTTAGCAAATATTCAATAGCTTAACTACTCGGCTTTTGTATAATTTACTCGTTTCTTCCTCAACGCAACTCCTGAAAGTATGGAATCGAAGTCTCAATCATAATGTCAAAGCAAATAAAGCCGCTCGGACCCATGGCGTGGTGCACACAAAAGCGTCAAACGCATTTACAGCTTCATATAATAGAAAATATCGAAAACGCCGGCTGAGATCTCTATTACCAAGGCGGCATTCTCCTCGCCGTTAAATCGCCATCGGTCCGAAAACCGTCCGAGTCCTTCTGGGAAGGACGCTGCCGAAACGGAATACATACCACACACGCCAGCGACGCGCCGGAGGGTCCGCAGTGTGCAGCTGCGCAGCCCTTTGCCAACCCTACTGCCCTCATGCCGAAAGTTGTGAATAGCGGTATCGCAACACACAACGCGCCGCGTTGTTGCTCGTAATCCAAGACGAGCACGGAGTGAAGAGCGTCGTCTCTCGTAGTTTACGCTTTTACTATGCAATGAAGACGTCGCATGACACACGCGTTGCTTACCTGCGTGCCGGTGCATTCTCCACGGCTGTGGCGGTCATAAATTTAAAGAACGCTCGTAAATTATCTGGCATCGGCAGTAATTCGGCAAATTACGCTCGGCGCGCGCATCCACACAGGCTCTCAATTTAAATGCCAATTATACGAGACTCTAATTGAATTTTTGGGGGTGCGCATGAGCGGCATCCTTAGCAAACAACATGCTAATTGAATCGTAAAAAGCGCACACCGAGATTTTGTTCGTTTTTGTGCCTTGGCTTTGCATTTGCATTCAGCGGCACTGCAATGAGTTGAAACAGCGACGGCTCCAATTTGTACTTGTGCTCAATGCCGCCATCTTGACTGCGCCCTCGGGCGATTTCCTCTTTTTCTTCCATTTCTTTGCATTCTCTGTATGCGTACGGCTTGATTACTGCGCTAAATATCACAAAAAGTAATACACGATTCTACTGGGAACACAAAACGAAACCAAATAAAAGCATGTGTAATCAACGCTAATTGCATTTAAATTAGTTGAGTGCATTCATAAATTAGTCGTTTGATAACCGATTGAAATGGATTTGTGAAGAAGGTAATTGATGTCCTGATGTTAAAGTTGTTGTCTTGTAGCTGTCGAGATTGCGCCGGTTGATCAGAGAGGGTAAAACCGGGTGGAAGTCAGCGCTTTCCGTTTTCTTCTCGGTCCTCGGCGGCGCGGCGCGGCGCGGCGCGGCGCTGCGTCTTGTGTGGTCCCGGGTCGGTGACGTCACGCCGCGTCTTGTGTGGTCCCTTTCATGTCGTACGGCGCTCTCGCGGCGCGCCGGCCACTCTCGCCCATGCTGCCCGCACTTACACAATAATCGGAACACGGCCGCGGACCGGATGGAGAACGAAAACATTCACGTCTCATCCACATAATACACATTAAATGCGTCTTCTCCGCAGCATGGGCATTTTTAAGCTATTAACATGTCTCGAGTCATAAACAACAAGCAAATAAACATAATGATCACATAAACTCGCCATTGCATTAACCACGTTCTCATTTCTGGCTTTCTTATTCTATAGGGGAAAGCAACAGGTGATCGGGGTATATTATGGTTGCGGGCACGTCTTCAACGACAGCTTTACTCTCTGGGGAGATTTCTGGATGCACATGCCGGGAAGGTGCTCTTTGTGGCACTGCTGGTGATAGCCACCTTTTGTGTGGGTCTCAAAAGCTCTACGTTTCATTCCAACATCGAACAATTATGGGCAGAGCCAGTGGTAGCCGAGGATTCTACGTCTCCAGCGTCGTTTGCAGCACCACCTCCTTCTTCAGAAGTGCTTTCGACACACCAGATGGTGGTGCAGACTGCAATGGACCCAGATGCAAGTCTACTGCATCCGAATGGATTGTTGGAGCATCTTGAGATGATCAGGAAGGCTTCCCAGGTGACGGTCACCATGTTTGACATCACATGGAGACTAACCGACATTTGCCAGAAAGCAAGTGCGCCTAACTTTGACATGCATTATATTGATCAGATTGTGGAGGGCGTTTTGCCATGTTCATTTGTTACTCCTCTGGACTGCTTCTGGGAAGGTTCCAAATTGTTGGGACCTGCGTATCCTGTTCATATGCCGTAAGTAGAGATATTTTCTTATGCTTGTGAGGTTGAGAATTGTGTTGATATTGTTGTTGTCCATTGTTGTGCGTTGCAGATTTGGTGTAGGTGATAAAGTAAAATGGACAAATCTGAACCCCCAACAGTTAATGTTGGAGATTAAAGAAAAGAAAGTCAACTTTGACTATCAAATTCTTGAGGACTTCTTCCGGCGCTCGGGGATCTCTGCCGGTTACCAGCGGAAGCCATGTTTGAGACCGAAGGACCCCGAATGCCCGTCGACGGCACCCAATCGTAATTCTAGTCAGCCGGTCGACATTGGCGCGGAACTCACCAGCGGCTGCTACGGCTACGCCGCCAAATATATGCACTGGCCGGAGGACCTCATAGTTGGTGGCGCGCACAAGAACAAAACAGGGCATATCAAACAGGCGAAAGCGCTCCAGACTGTAGTGCAACTCATGGGCGAACATGAGCTCTATGACTTCTATTCAGAAACCTACAAGGTCCACCATATTGGATGGACACAAGACAAAGCCGCAGCTGTTCTCCGAGGTTGGCAAAGGCGCTTCGCCCAAGAAGTGGACCACCTCACAAAGAGCAACTCATCTGGGTCTTATTCATTTAATACCTTCTCAACGGCTACATTGAACAAAGGCCTCGCGGAGCACTCACAAATTGATTTGGTCAAATTGGGCGCAGTTCTCATAGTTGCAGTCTTCTATGCATGGATTGTTCATTCGAGCCTGGCAGCCATGTGTGTTGTCATTCTTGCATGCGGCGCCGCGGCCGGTTTGGGTTTCTGCAGTTTGCTAGGTCTACCCATGAACATTCTCACTACACACGTTTTGCCGTTCTTGAGTGTTGGGCTGGCCCTGAGGGATATGTTTTGCTTGCTCGCGGCTCACAACAAGAAATTAGCACCGCCGGAGTTGCTTCAAAGAACGGGACCGACCATCCTGATTGGGGGGATGTGTCAGGGTGTAGTCTTTCTGATAGCAGCGACGATACCATTTCCAGCGTTGCGGATCTTCTGTCTGCAGAGCGCAGTATTGACTATCTTTCACTATGCCACTCTTCTTTTTGTCTTGCCGACGTTGGTTGCCCTGCACATGCGGTGTAAAAAGGCAGCAGTACCTTGTTTCCGACAGGATACCAAAGGGATGACTATGAATAACAACAATGAAAGGGTATGTGCGTCTAGTCAATTCTTTATTATTATCATCAAATGAATATGGGAATTAATTTTCTGTTTGTTTCTAGGAACCCGAAGCTAATCTTCTAACGTCTGAGTTTATCTGTCATCAGAAACGCAGTCTTCTCACGTTCTTAGTCAACAAGTATTTAACGTTCTTCATCTTTAAACCAGCAGTTAGGATGTTTCTTATTATTATCTACGTGGGACTCATTGTTTTCTGTACATTGGAAGGTCTTAAAGTGGAGTTTGATGTTAAAATTTCTAGTTTTCTACCGAGGAATAGTCAAGAGTATCGGTATTTGGAAGCACAGAACAAACATTTTGGATTCTACAACTTTTACCTCGTTACTACTGAGTTTGAATACCCTTTAAATCAACCTTTGATGTACGAATACCATGCGTCGTTGGCACAAGTACCCAATGTTCTTAAAGATTCTAATGGTGGTTTGAATAACAACGATTTCTGGCTAGCCAATTTCCGGGACTATCTCGCTGACTTACAGACTGAATTTGATTTGAATCGTGATCGTGGTTGCCTTACCAGCGAGAGATGGTTTGGAAATGCTACTGAGAAAGCAGTGTTGGCTTTCAAACTCCTTGCTCAAACTGGGATTGTGGAGTTTCCAGTGGACAAGAGTCAGATTTTCAATAAGAAGCTCGTCACCAACAAGATTATTGACCCCAATGCGTTTTATAATTACTTGTCTGTTTGGAACTCAAATGATGAGATTTCTTACTCCAGCTCGCAGGCGAATCTCACCCCAAAGCCATTGCAGTATTACAGCTCAAAGACTGAGTTTGATCTGAGGATTCCCAAGTCCCAACCGTTGAAATACACGCAGATGCCATTCTATTTGAAGAATCTGAAAACAACAAATAAGATCATTGAAACCCTAAGGAAGATTCTCGCTATTTCTGACGATTTCAATGCGAAGGGACTGAAAAATTACCCAGTGGGGCTGATCTTTGCATATTTCAATCAGTTTCTAATGCTAGATAGATTGTTGCTTGTGCAGTTGGTGGTCACAGTGCTAGCAGTAGTGTTGTGCATCAGTGGGTTGATTCACTGGAGTAAACTTGTCTGTTTTATCGTCAGTCTCCTGCTTAGTGTTCTCTCGTTGTGTTTCTTGAGTCTCAATGGTCTTACTGGGACAGCAGGTGCCTTGCACCTTATCGTCGTCGCTCGCAACATTATGCTGATCATGTACGGTTTCCAAACGGCATTGGGCAGCCGCGAACGTCGTCTCCGTATGGCGATGGAACTTCACGTGGAAACCATCCTCAAAGGAGACCTCGGTCTCCTTCTCTGTGTCGCAGTGATGGCGCTCTCTAACTTCGAGTTCATCCGCTGTCATATGTGCCATGCTTTGTTCTTGTCGACGGGCGCGTCGATCATTAACGCGTGGGTATTCTTCCCAACGTTGCTGTCGGCGCTGGGACCGCGAGGTGAACTGCAGCATTCGGAACATAGGGATCGCATTAGTACCCCGCCTCCGAAAGTGGCCGCAAATCATACAGCGCGCGAGAAGAGTGGCTATTCGAAGCAATCTTCGCGTCGCTCGGCGGCGACGAAGGCGACTCGTGAGCCCAGCCTGACGACTATCACCGAGGAAAGCTGCAACCAGAGTATTGTAGTTGAGCCTCAGGTTACCGTCGAGTACTCCTCTCCTGAAAGTAGCTCCAGTGGAGGGCACGGTGGCCCTTACACAACTAAGGTCACTGCGACAGCCAATATTAAGGTGGAGCTGATTGCTCCGGTGTATCGGAGCAAGTGTAAGTCGCATCGTTTGTCGTCGGTGAGCAGCAAGCATAGCTGTGCGGGCTCTCCGTCCTCCAACATCTCCACGTCGTGTGCCGCTAACAAAAGACATTCGTGTAGATGTTGTAAAAATGAGAATACTGACAGTGACAGTAGTGGTGCCAGTGTCGGTGATTGCGGCGATGTCACCCAATGTACAAATGCGCGTAGCTAACAAATGTAACTAAACTTTTATCGACTGAACTCGTTTTGACTACGACTGTATTAATCTAATACTGTGTATCTGCAGGACAAGTTAAGGAAATTTTTAGAAATTATGGTGCGATAAACGTATTTTATGAGAATTTGTATTGTATTATAGACAACGCACTAATTTAGTCCCTCCCTGCTATAATGATGTATTAATAATTCTCTCTTGTATCATAGACTTGTGTATATTGCATATATGTATACCATTCATTTATTTATTCGACGGGAAGCGGAGACATGTGTAAGATATCGCATCATCGGTGTCAAAGATGAAGAGCACGTTTATTCATAGTTCTTATTTATGAAATCGTAATTTGTATGTAATAATTCGACCATTTTTATAATAAATCTTAATTCATTATGAGACAATGGGCAATGAACTGCATAAATGGGCCGTTTGTTTTTTATTACTTGATATTTAGGCTGCGTATCCGCTAATTTAAATTCCATCTTTAAAGCTCAATGTCTCTGAAACTACTAGATTTCCAAAGTTAGCAGTCTGAAAGCATTCATTTTTGGGAGATAATAACATATTGGTAAATTCATTTTTTGACTTTCTTAGGGGTCTAATATCAAAAACTTGAGAAACTGAGCGTGTTTTTTTACCAACAAAATTGAAATATTACATATTTTACTTTTATGTTCTAATATAAGGTAATTATATACATTTACCAATATTCTGGCAAATTAGACTAACAACAAATTAACTTGAAGATTATGCGTACATTTTTTCGATTTCTTTAGCGTACTTTTTAGCAACAACGTTTCGCTTTAATTTCATAGTGGGTCCTAAAAAGAAATATTTATTAGTCATCATGTCTCTATAATTTCTTTAACGTCTCATCAACTGTACTGACCTAATTCTCCTGTGGCAATGGAAAAATCATTTTCTAAAATCGAAAACTTCTGAATCTTCTGCGCATTGGATATAGCTTTCCTGTTACTAGAATCAATCCCATCTTGAATGGCCTTCACCAAGCCAGGATGTGGCCCAGTAGCTAAAACTTCCTGAGTTGTTTTCGCAGGACATCCCAAATTATGTAACCATTTCTGACAATCTTTTGTAAGTGTTTTTAATAGAGTCCCTGTTTCATCCACTTCAGTCTTTAAAGTAATCAACACTGAAAGGAACTTCATTTTATCTCCAACAAGCATCACATTACTCAATTGAGGAAGTTCCATTTTCAGGTTTTCTTCAATTGGAACAGGTGCAACATTTTCACCACCTGCAGTAATGAGTAGTTCTTTTAGTCTGCCTGTGATGTAGATAAATCCTTTGTTGTCAATATATCCTTGGTCTCCAGAATGAAGCCATCCTTCTGAATTCAGAACTTCTTCGGTTTTTGCCAGTTCTCCAAGGTATCCCATTAAGATATGTCTTCCGTACATGCAGATCTCACCATTACCTTTATCATCGCGGTCATGAATCTTAGTTTTGGCTCCTGCTAGAGTTTTTCCTACGTTATTCAATCCGTATTCGTCTGGGACACTGACGGTGTGAGCACCTCCAGATTCGGACATACCATAGACATCCATAATGGGCATGTCTACACTCATAAAATATTGTTTGACTTCTCCAGAAAGAGGAGCTGCTGCCGTATATAAACATTTGCATTTACTCAAGCCTAGGGCTTCTTTCACTTTTCCAATGATCAGAGTTGAAGCAAGGTTGTAAATCCAGCTTCTTTGGTTAATTCTGAAGTAGAACGGTAAACATGTTGAAATGAGTGTAGTGTAAAAAATAATTTAATTAATCAATGTATGTAATTTACTATTCAGGAAATATAATATGCATTGGACCATTCTAATTACATTACGAAACTCGCAAAAGTGGGCAATCATTCCAGCTAGCTCTAGACTGTGCCACATTCAAGACTCAACTCATTCAACGTGAAACTACGCAACTAGTTACCTTTTGATGCTCGAATTAAAAACAAGTTTTAAACTTTTCTTTTTGCCAATCACTTACTTCAAATAAACAATAATTCATAGCGTGCTTAATTTTTATCAAAACTAATAGTAGACTAATAATAATTACCCTTTTATTCGGTTTGTGTGATATTGCAAAACGTGTTCTTTGGCCCAAGTGACGAGTGTTGTCTTCAGGTACCCATTCTGTTTACCCACTGCCAGCATCGCCTCGCGAATCTTCTCCCAAACACGTGGGACTCCAAGAAATTGAGTGGGCTCCACTTCTCTAAGGGTTTCAAGCAGAGATCCTTTGAGTGCATTCTTATCAGCAAAATACAAGGTAGCACCGATTGTAACGCATATATAGATGTCTAATTGCTGAGCTGCGACGTGACTCAGAGGTAGATAGCTCACAAAGCGTTCACAGCCCATCTCAAAGTGGACACGTTCGTTGATGGCCACTGCGTTCCAGATTAAATTGTCGTGGCTCAGCATGACTGCTTTCGGGTTACCAACAGTTCCAGACTATAGAAATGAATAGATAGAAACATTATTGAGTTTAATTTGTTGATATTATATCCAACAGATTATATCCGTCCCAAATAACTGCTGACAACTCTTTTAGTTCATGCAGTATAATTTTAAAGAGTATACTATCTCATCTCACTTGATTTTGATAGATTTGCATGGAAATCAATCAAATAATCTCTCTTCTCTCTCCTTCTTTACCGCCTCGCTGCCTGTGGTTTAGGCTACAGCCTGTATTTTCGTCCCGTTATATGTTATATACATTATATTCGGGGTACCGTGCGTATATGAAGATAACCCAAGGGCAGGTTGCGAGCCTCACCCAATCAAATAGTGTTTTGACAAATATTGATTGCACCAAATTTCTATTTTCATACATTGATGGAATGGTCTATCCATTACTAGCAGCTAAAAATAATTATTTTCGTTCCGCATGATTACTTATAAATGTTTATAATAAATTTATAGTGTATTGGAATGTAGTAGATTGTTGTAATAGATTGTTGTCAGTCAACATAGTCAAAGATTTTACTTTACACACACAATGTAACTATAAATCATTTCCCATGTTTAATTAACATAATACGCATGTGTGGATACAGTTTCTACGTGGTTCAATATAGAATAGAGTAAAATTTTCGTTAATATTGTACTTTAACCATCGATACACTTATCAACTGCATTTTCGACGTGCCGGCTTGGTCAGTCATACCCGGACTCTAAACCTGAACGGTCCAACCTCCATCGATCCAGGTCAAAAACTCTGGAAACTTCGACAACCTCATTCAAAGTTCTCATCTCCAAATCAAAGAGCCATGTGTTGACTAATTTCAATGCTTGTTCTAAACTAGGCATACGTCTGTTCTAATGCGGTAATTAAAGTAAGATGAGTACCTTGGTCAATCCCAACTTAGTAATTTTGTGACCCAACCAACGTGGCTTATTTATTTCAACATCTATTTTAACTTAAAATTATGTTATCTTTACTACTTACAGTAAACACTAAGGTACAACATTCATTAGGAGCCAGGTTCTTGATAACCGAATCTAGAGCATCCTCTGGTTCTAGTTCACCCATTTCAAGTAATTGTTTCCACTAGAAATAATATTAGCGTAAAAACTCAGAACAGGATGAATTAAGATGTCCTTACGCTGTAGACAGACGAATCCTTAGGTTTCCCACTATATTGTACAATTGCCTTGAGTTTAGGAAGTCGATCCCGAATGGAGAGGATCTTCTGCAGTTGGATGTCATCTTCCACGACACAAATATTAGCTCTGCTTACTTCTAAGCAGTGAAGACATGCTTCAGCTGAGTTTGTTGTGTAGATACCAACTGCAATTCCGCTAAAAATAAAAAGTAGGTTGATACTGAGTAATTAAAATAGAAATTATAGTTTTCGATGTGGTGTGATATTAATAAGCTGAAAATAAGTTGTTGCTTAGTTTTTAATTTGTGCATATTAAGCAAAAATAGTTTGAAATGATGCAAATTACGTTTCATAATTTTAGACTTACCCAGCAAAAATTGCTCCTAAATCTGACATGAGCCATTCGGGACTGTTGAAACCTAAAACACAGACACCATGATGCCGTTCCAAGCCGAGCTTAAGAAAGGCTTTTGCCACTTTTTTTACGTTGACTAAATATTCTCTGTAAATTTATCATGTAAATGATATAAGTTGTGTTATATGGTTATATGGTCAGTTGTACTTACGTGTAAGTAATTGTATGCCATGTCTTGTCTACCTTGTATCTCAATGCTGGATGATTTGCATATTTCTCAGCAGATCTCTTTAGTAAAGTAGGAATAGACATAACAGGATGACTTTCAAGTGCAGTGCCCATTTCAGGAATGCGAAGCTTTACTAATCCATCTGGGTGGATTGTGGTGTAGTTTTCGGCCGGGAGCACTTGATCAGGTCCTACCAATAAAGTATTTAATGCATTAATTAAGTGGAATTACTAATTAGGAAATTTTATTTTGATAGTTGGATGGAGAAACTTACCATCTTGATGGTTGAATGCTATTTCATCCATTTTCCCTGTTGGGTTCTAAAAATTAAAAGTTTAATTTATAATATTTTACTAATATAGTTAATAAACATTAGTGTAAGTTTAAAACTAAACGTTTTATATTTTCTATAATTTTTCCCATCTTAAATAAGTAGCTTTGAAATTGACGAATTTTAGACATTTTCTTACACAGGCAATAGAAATATACTTTTAAATTGAGGTCACGGTGACAAACTTTTGTAATTTGCTGAGATTGTTCTTGTTTATACTGTTGAATATAACAGAAAAGTTGAACATTTCTACGTTTATTTTTTTGCTGATAATTATCATAAAATTTTCAATTAGAAATAATTTTTCTATCAAATGCCTGCGTTGCAAACAAGTTTTTTTTATAATTTCATATTAAGTTAACAAGTTTCGTCCTTACGTTGAGTGAAATATACTTTACAAACAGGTTCGTACCGCATTTGGTCTAACTGAACGAAATCACCTTGGAATATTAATTGGACTAATAATGTTTGTTTATTTAGAGAGTGTTTTAATTAAACATAAAATACAATATTATGCCTGGTTTGTTATTTAAAATTAGTCACTGTAATAAAAAAATCGCAAGAAAATGAAATTGTTTCTTTATATTGTTCAATAAACAAAGTTTATATAATATTCTGAAGAGTCTTCTTAGTTTATTTCTTGTATTTTATGTGTCACTACAATGTAGCATTTTTCAACATTTTGTTTTCGAAAATATAATGGTGTTACACTTCTTACTAATAAAGTTATCAATATTATTTGGAAAATTAATATTGACACGTTTTCGATAACAATTTTAATAAATGTAAGTTTTTTAATTACAGTTAATTAAAAATGTCACTAAAGTCATTAACGTGAGATTCCGCATAAACTGTTATATTTCACATGTTAAAATATGGATTATATTTGCACCTTGTTTTATAAACCTTGATTAACAATTCACACATGTCTTATGCATTGTTTGTGTTATCACATTCATTTGCAAGTTAAACATTTTGTGGTATTGTTTGAAAATACCTTACAACAAGTCACTTAAAGTCTAAAAATATTGAAATTGGTGTAACACAACATTAATGTTGTATCAAATGTAGATAAACATTGATTTTCGACGAAATGCGTTAAACTTACTCTACTTTTATTAAAATATCAAAAGATAGATAGAAATGAACTTACTGTCTTAATTAGAGTACAAATTGAGTATAATAATCTTTTTTGTCTCTCGGAATCGTTTGATGCTCTACGCGTTCTGGTCACTTTCGTGTCCACAACTGAATCTAGCAAAATATCACTCTACACTTCTCTACAGATGAATCTCGTGACTACACAGCCAAAAAATTGCTGTGAAACCTCTTATATTAGTTATGCCGATGTACTACCAAGATGCGAGAGTGGCGCTCGCCCGAATGACAATGTGCGCGCGTTTGGGGATTGCGGCGTAACATGCGCCTGGGTATGTTAAATTTGGATATATGTTATCAGCGTGCTAATTTGCCAGAATGGAAAAGCTAAAATTCAAATTAAGATGATTTGAGAAGAGTGCGGACAGATTAACTAAGAATACAAGGAAACACAACCAAATAAGAAATTATTACGACATAGGTTTACATTTCATGCTTTATTTTTATTAATTTTTATTTGGGAAGTAATATAGTAACTTGACAATTGCATATATTAAATTTTCGATTGAAATGATATTAACTTGTCTTAACTAACTAATTATGATATACTGAGAAAACGGTCCTAGCCACATTTTTGTGAAATGATTTGCATTTGTTTAACCAAAGTTCGATTGCATACATTCTCTCCAAACTTCCGTAATTGTGATCAGGTTTGTTTAAATGTATTCATAGCAATTTGTCGATTGATTTATTTACTTGATTCTCATAATATAGGTTAGCAAAGTTTATTATTGCGAAAAATTGCAGACGCTGACATAAACGCATATACGAAACAAATATACATTGGGAATGAAATGAAAGTATGCTTACTGGATCAAGTATGAGTTGTCAATTTTATAGCATATTCTCGTATTTTATTTTACAATCAAAAACATTTCAATTTTAGCATCCTAGAGCTTCAGCATCTTACTTTAGAAATCGTTATATTTTGCATAAATATCATTCATTGAATAGTCAATAATATTTCTGCGAATTGATGGACTTTACTGCAACAAATTTCTTTTTGCGCAAAATGCATATTAATGAATAATACAATACAGTTGAAGTTAGAACTGTATTTTACAAACAAATTCAAAATAATTTACATTTTTATTACCTTTTTATTACCTATTGTAGCAAAACTTCATATTGTTGTTAAGATGGAACGTGTTTTTGTACGAAATGCATATATGAACATGCAGTAGCAAAATGGCAAAGTGAAGGAAGCTACACTTGCTAAGCGAGCGGATGGATCAAATAAGTGTTCGTTCTCTCAATTCGCATTTTGTCACCGGCAATATTTTAGCACGTTCACGTTCTTTGTGTGCTAATTTATCCTAAAATTATATTGTGCTCCAGCGGGCCGCTCAAGAAGACCACAGAGTAGCGAACCCTGAGCTAAAGCATTGATTCAGTAGGTTATTATTAAATGATAATTATTATTATTTTAGAAAACTAACAGTTAATTAATCACAAGTGCATTTTGATTAACCTTTTTGACTTAGTGTTGTATTGGGTAACTCATACGCAATCGAGTAAACAAACTTTCATTTCATTCCAATTCTATATTTGATCGGAATATATGTTTATATCAGCGTCTGCACTTTTTCACAAAAATTCATTTTGAGACCTTATAACTTTGGAACTATTAAAGATAAGATAAATTATGTTTTTACACATTTCTTCAGTATCTATTCACAAAGTGTTATTATAAACATCTAAATTATTTAATAACAATTACAAAAATGATGGGATAATATATCAAATTGCAACCGACATATGGCCAAACATTAAAATCAAAATTAAAAACAAAACAACCAACAATTCAAACATTTTAAAAATCTATTTTTTTAAATAAATTAATTTGGCTATCCCACAGTGTAATCAGTGCTTACCAAACGTGGAAAGTGCAGTAGATTGAAGCAAGTTTCAAAATCATACTGGAAATAAAATGGAGGCAGTAAAGGAGTAAGTAAAGTCAAGATAGCTGAAACATATTAATATATAATTATATATTCTCTGTAAATAGGACTTGTGAATTAAAGTTTACATATAATGGAATAAAACATACAGGTATTTTAAAAATATTTCTAAACAAAAATTCTTTTCTAAGAATTCTGTAAATAATTTACATTATTATGTTTTTTAGTGGATACTAAACTCCTTCGACCAGAAACAACTTTAACAGAATACCTTCGAGACCATCTCCACCTCACTGGAACAAAGTACATGTGTCGCGAAGGAGGTTGTGGTGTCTGCATTGTATCAGCCCAGGCGAAAAATCCTACAACTGGAGTCTTAGAAACCTTTGCAGTCAATTCTGTAAGCCCTTCGATTAACTTCTCTCCACTCAATTTAAATTACATTACGTTTTCTTCCAAAGTGTCTTGTATCTGTCTTATCCTGCTCCAATTGGGATATCACCTCAATTGAAGCTCTGGGCAATCTTATCAATGGCTACCATCCAATTCAACAGAAAATTGTCCAATTTAATGGCACCCAGTGTGGTTATTGCACTCCTGGTATGATCATGAATATGTATGCTCTTTGGGAATCCGGGAAAATGACCATGGCTGAGATTGAGAACTCTTTCGGAGGAAATATTTGTCGTTGTACTGGCTACAGATCTATTCTGGCTGCTTTCAAATCAATGGCTTCTGATGTAGATCAATCCGTTCTTGGAACTGTCCCAGATATAGAAGAGTTTAAACGTTGTAGAACTGACAATTGTAGGAAGACGTGTCCAGTACCTTGTTCAAATGAAGAAGGACCTTTGGTTTATCAACATAAAGATAATTCTGGAAATTCGGTGAATCGTTTATTTGCTGGGGAGAGTAAAAATTGGTATAAGGTCTTTACGATAAAGCAGGTTTTTGATATTTTGGAGACTCGGAGTGCAGAAAATTATAAACTGGTTGCTGGGAATACAGGAAGAGGTGTTTATTGGGATTTAGATACTGCTGACTACTATATTGATGTAACTGGTATACCCGACTTGACTACTTATTCACATAACACTAACAAGTTAATTTTGGGAGGTAATTTCACCATTTCCGAGACAATGAAGATATTTACAGAGGTGGCAAATAATGATGATGGATTTAAACATCTTTTGAAAGCTGTTGATCATTTGGATTTGGTTGCTACCGTCCCAGTTAGAAATGTATGTTGTTATGTTTCTCTGAAATATGTTTCTTATTATTGCTTAATTACAGATTGGGACAATTGGCGGTAACCTTGCAATGAAATACAAACACAATGAATTTCCTTCTGATATCTTCCTTCTTCTCGAAGTACTTAAAGCTAAGATAATTATAGTTAATAACGGTGATAAAAAAATTGCAACTCCTAAAGATTTTCTGAAACTTAACATGGCTGGAAGAATCATTTACCAAATTGAGATTCCACCTTTGGATTCTTTCTACAAGCTTGAGACTTATAAAATTATGCCCAAGTCTCAGAATGCTCATGCTCTCGTCAACGCTGCGTTCCTCTTCAAATTAAGCCCTAAGCATATTGTTGAAGAAGCTAATATTTGTTTTGGTGGCATAAATCCTACCTTTGTCCACGCTACACAAGCAGAAAACTTCCTTAATGGAAAGCAACTTTTTGACAATGCCAATATGCAGACTTTGTTTGAAAAACTCAACGATGAACTTACACCTGATTTTCACTTACCAGATCCTCATCCCGATTTTAGAAAAGCTTTAGCTATTGCGTTGACTTACAAAGCTATTCTTTCAATGGCTCCCGATGAATTGAAGACCAAGTTGAACAAATCAGGTGGTGAGAAGTTGATTAGGCCTCCGGTGTCAAAAGGATCACAGGAATACAAAATTAATGATTCGATATTTCCGATTGGAAAACCTGTTGTTAAGTACGAAGCTGCAGATCAAGCGTCTGGAGAATCAAAGTACGTGATGGATTTGCCCGACATGCCCGATCAGTTGTATGCTGCGTTTGTACTAGCGAATGCATCAGCTGGGTCTGTTGTGAATGGAATAGATGCGTCTAAAGCATTGGTGAATGAGGGTTATTTAAAGGGAAGTGTTATTGTTAATAGGTGCATATTTTAGGCATTGAAAGATGTAGCTGGATTTTACGATGCTTCAACTATTGAAGAGCTTGGAGGAAATAATACGTTTATTACACCAATGACATTCTTAACTGAATTTGAACAATTGTTTGTGCCAATTCATGGTAAAGTTCAATACTACTTTCAACCTCTTGGTGTCATTGCAGCTAGGAGTCAGAAATTAGCAGAGGCAGCTGCTGAATTGGTTGAAGTAAAGTATACTAAGAACGAAACAAGTCCCATTTTAACTGTCAATGATGCTTTGCGTCATGCCAAAGATAGAATCACTCATGTGGAGACTATAGTCTCAAAACACCAAGGTAAACTCTTCATATCATGATACTATTTTGATTACTACTATAGTGATGTTATTTTCTGTTTTTTTTTTCTTAGATTTGAACACTCCTAACAAGCTCAAAGGTACCTTCGACATTTCTTCGCAATATCACTACCACATGGAGACCCAATGTATCAACGTGCAACCTGATGAAAATGGTAAATACAATATTGAAGCAGCTACCCAATGGATGCACGTTATGCAACTTGGTATTTCTGACGCTTTGAAAATCTCAGCTCACAAGCTAAACATCTCTGTGAGGCGTTGTGGAGGTGCCTACGGTGCAAAACTGTGCAGAGCTAATATGTTAGGATGTGCAGCAACACTGGTTGCTCTTAAGCTACAGAAACCAGTTAAGTTTTGGCTTCCTTTCCATGTTAACATGAATATCATGGGAGGACGGACGCCAACTACCGACAACTACGAGGTTGGTTTTGATCAGAATGGTAAGATTGGCTTTCTCAATCACAAGGTGCATCAGAATAGTGGGATTTATATTAATGAATTATCCAAGGATGTAATGATAGATCTAATGTTGAATACTTATAACAGTGATATAATGCAAATTGATTATAATTTTGTGAAAACTGATTTGCACCCAACTGTATGGACCAGAGCTCCTGGTTCCACTGAGGGACAGGCAGTGAATGAAGCCGTCATGGAGCATGTTAGTTATGCTCTGGGCATGGATCCAGTTGATGTGCGCATTGCTAATTTAAATGTGGCTAAGCATCCGTTGATAGGGACTTATGTAGAAGAGTTCTTAAAGTGGTCGGATTATAGGGCACGACGTGCTGAGATTGAGAAATTCAACACGGTAATGTCTCTCTTAGAATGTACGCATACAAGATTTGGCAACGCTTGGTTTTTAGGAGAATCGATGGAGAAAACGTGGAATTAGTGTGGTTCCAATGGTTTACAATTTAGAGTTCAATGGAAATTTCCAAGTGCAGGTGTCAATTTACCAGGCTGATGGGACGGTGGCCATTTCACCTGGTGGGATTGAAATAGGACAAGGGATAAACACAAAAGTAAGTTGACTAAAACGGTAAATCGTATATTGATTGTATTTTATAGGCTGTCCAAGTAGTAGCATATGTTCTGGGAATTGACATGCAGCTGATTTCTGTAAACCCATCCAATTCCTTTATCTCTGCTAATAGTATGCTGACGGGAGGGAGTCAAACAAGTGAAGCTGTCTGTTTTGTAAGTGTTGCAATTGCATCAACATGTGTCAGAACTAAGGAAGACATGTTTGCAGGCCTTTAAGAAAGCATGCGAAATCTTAAAACAACGAATTGATGATGCTACCAAAGCAGCTAAGCTGCCCGCGGACACTCCGTGGTCCGAAAAGATCAAGAATTGTTACAACATGGGGGTTGAACTTGTCTCCAATCAAATGTAACTTGATTACTCCTATTTCTGGATTGTAATATTTGATTTTCTCGACTTTATTATTTCAGGTGGATTAATAATTCGAATGATAGTCGATCTTATCCAATCTACGGCGTGGCTGCAACCGAAGTAGAAATTGATATTCTCACCGGTAACATAATTATTCAACGTGTGGACTTTTTTGAAGATGTCGGCGAGAGTATCAGTCCCATAATCGATTTGGGGCAGTGCGAGGGAGCTTTTATTATGGGTATTGGTTATTGGACTACAGAGGAGATTATTTTTGATCATGATGGACGCAAGATGACGAATCGAACATGGACTTATAAACCTCCAGGGTGTAAAGACATTCCGGTTGATTTTAGGGTTAAGTTTCCTGCAGGAGTGCCCAATCCTTTGAGTCCTTTCAAAACAAAAGGTAATCATCATACTACTAGCTCCTTATTTGTTTTGCGATGTTTATTGGATTTGGTTGTAGCTACTGGTGAACCACCTCTTTGTATGTCCATCTCAGTTGCTTTGGCTATCAGGCATGCAATCAGTTCAGCAAGGCTTCAATCGGATTCGAAGTGTGATCCATGGGTACCATTTAGTAAGTTGTTCAGAACAGTTTGGTGTTTAGAACGTATAGAGTTTTTCAATTCATTGTTTGTTTTCAGGTGGACCTTGTACAGTCGAATGGAACTTCATGAACAGTCTTAATGATTACAAGCAATATACTCTGTAGTTTTAGATTGATTACACTGAGGACTATACATGTTTGATCAAGAATGCATTAACGATATTCAATTTATGTTCTAAAAAAAAGTTAATCTTTTTATTTTTATTTTTTTTTAAACATCATGATTAATTGAGAGCCATTAATGCTCTCTCGATCGGTAATTTTCTGTTCCACAATGTTATTAATATTAAATCAATTAAATCAAAGCATGTAATAACACCGGTTGTTGTGTGGTGCGTTGTAATTGCGTTGTATGAGTAAATACGGTTGTGGTGTGTTCTATAAGTCCATGTTTTAATTGCTGCAAGTGGTAGCCGGTTTGAATTGCGTAGGACATTTTCAATCATCACCAATTTCAATTGCATTTCCCCCGGTCTCTAATTATGTTCTGTATCGTTATGATCAAAGGTAAACACATTTAATGACCACCTACTTTTAAACTGCAAAAAACATCAAATTCAACACGACTCTTTGACGTAATTCAGCTCCAACTGCACAGTCTACGAGTTTATTCCGGGTGTCTCTACGGAAGAAGCAAGCACAAATTAAATTCGGAAACACTCGTTTAGGAAGGAAAGAGTCGACGTGCGCGCTTTCATCGTTGACTGAATTAAATATTCTCATTATTTATGCATTTGTTCATTTCACTGGCGGAGGACACGCGCCAGCATGCCGAGATAATTCGTGAATGCACGAGATCACGACGTGATGAGCAAATTTAATTATTGAGCAGAATGTCTGAAGTAGGTGGAAGAGGTGTGAGTCGTGAGTCGACGTTTATTAAAGTTTGGGACAAACGGCGCCAATGATGGGAGAGACTTGAAGTGCAAGTTCTTCGCGCTTTGCTGCATTTCTCAGAGTTTATTTGCAGTTTTGCTAAATTATGTCTTCATTTCGGAAATGCTCTAATGCAAAATTCTAAGGGCTTGGATCATAATTTAATTGTACGATATAATTGTTTATTATTTAGTTGTAGATATATATGCTATGGCATCGATATTTTAGAAAGAATTGCCGAAGTAGAAAGTAGGTACAAGAAGTTGATTCTTGGTCACTAATTGGTGATTAATAGTGGAAGCGCTTCGTTTCGTAGCTCAGTGATAACAAGGTGCATATTCCGGAGACGTAAGTTCAAATCCTGCTGAGGATATATTCAATATACTCTCATAGAATTCACTTCTAATAATTGCTAATAACCCTGGTAATTGATGCAGTATAATGAAATGGAAGTCAAGTACGGTATTCGACATGATTGCAGTTCGCTCCAAAAAAATAACAATAGTTGAAGCAAATTTTATCCAAGACCGAGGCAGCAGCTTCTTAATTTCGTTACTAGCTGGTAAGTAAAACTCTTAAACATGATTGTTATTCTGCGTAACTAGAAACTATTTAAACCATTTTTTCTTTTAAGCACTAAAACATATATTCTAAATGAAAATAATTATTTCCTATTTTTTTATTTCTTTCATTGTTTTCTATTTTTAGAGTGCACACAATATAATATTATTAACATGTAAGATTGGTTACAATTGCAAATCATATTTTAATTTAAATAAATTTATGCAAAACAAATTTCATTTATCCTTTTAATTATCATTTCTTAAATAATAGACATATTTTGATTATCTAATTAATTGTTTTTTTGAATGCTACTGCCAAATTCAGAAAACGCATATATAGCTTATTCGTTTAAAAAAATCGAATCCATTTATATTGTTGCGTGTTTAATTTTTTTTAGCTGCTTTCAGTTAATAGTAAAAATAAATTTCTTCTAAAGAGCAGTTGCATGTTAACAAATTGTTACAACGCACGTTTTTGCCGTCAAAGAGACTTTGCCTGACAGGGTGCTTGAAATTCCTGTCGCGAGACTAAATTGCACGCCAATCTTGCACCCGATACACTCACTGCTTTTGATTTTATTGCATAAAGTTAAATTGTAAAAGCTTGTCACTAGTACCAGTAGCTTGAAATTAATTTACTAGCTTATTTGTATAAACATTAACCCTTTCTGCAATAAATTAAAGTTAATCAACTTTCTAACGCACAAATAATGATTTATTAAACTGAATGAATTTGGGCTTAAGTTCTTATTGTAGTATAAACGTTAGCAAATTAGTAAGCATGCATCGATTTTCTGTTAGTCTACGGTTGGATGTAAAAAAAGCGAAGGAGAAAAACTGCACGCAACGGAAAAATTTATATGTAAATCCGCTTGGTGGTCAAATCGTAAATTTCTGGAATCCACAAGGGAGCAGATTTTCATAATTCACTGGCTTAGAATGGAGGATGGGACACAATGAATGCGTCCAATCCTACAGTGAACGCACATCGATTTATTTCATCGTTTTCTCATATTTTACCACAAACTCCAAACAAGAAAAACTTCCAACGAATAAATTATCTGA
Source organism: Diploeciton nevermanni (assembly GCA_027575565.1). Classification (NCBI taxonomy): domain Eukaryota; kingdom Metazoa; phylum Arthropoda; class Insecta; order Coleoptera; family Staphylinidae; genus Diploeciton; species Diploeciton nevermanni. Next base: position 6,901,725 of record JAODIE010000004.1, read on the forward strand.
TGCTGGAATCTCTCAATTAATCATTAAAAATAAACTCCATCATACTGTTCATCAAACGTCAATTAAGTCAATTAGTATTGCAATCAAATATAGTATTTACTACCTCCTAGCGGACATACCAATCTACTATTAGTAAGTTTAATTTGTACTAGAATGACTTAATTTACAGAGGGAGATTATAATATAAACTAGATTTAGAGGTTAATGGAGAACATAAATTTGCGCATACGCAGAGCATTTAATTGTCTAAGTTGACAAAATCTTTTTTATATTTTTTAAACTTTAAACACTATTGAAATATCTAATCATTTTGTTTTTGATTTATAGTTATAAACAGAAAGCTATTTTGTTTTTAGGAAGCAATAAGAGTTTATATTTTTTTAAATAAATTGTACTAGAATAATTCAATGAGAGAGTAATCTTAGAGGTATCTAATTTACGTGTATATATATATATTTAACGTTTTGGTCAAGATTAAAAATCAATTTTGATTGTAAAACAATATAATATAATATTTGGGAGTAAATTGCTTGTTTACTACGCACAAATAAACTCCAGTTAACTATACAAATTGACTGATTGTTTGACCACTACCACAAACATGCACTGGAAATTGATCAAATGTTCATGTCGCACCCATTTACTTTTCATTTTTTCTATGTACACAACCGAATGGCAATTGTATAGCCACAATGCGCAGTAAACTACAATATTTATTCTTTCAGTCAGTACGGATTTTTAAAGTCTCTCCTTTCTGTTCGTGACTTTTTGTGTGTCGTTCAAAGACATTAATGCAGTTTAGACAACGGTGGATGAAGTGAATTCGCAAAATAGAAGCGCGGAAAGTTGTAATTTCCATTAAAATGCAACTTTTTAGCTCGTGGGCATACGCTGGCAAGCATCTTTTGTGAATTAATTCGCGTTGTAAATACTGGGCTTGGCGGCGCTCGTCCAACAATCACCGGGCCGAAAGTTGAGCGTTTGCGGCGGCAAAGTTGGGCTGCGCAAAATGCTTTCAAGCGAGCTTACTACTGTAAAAATCAGACATCACAGAGGTATTCAACTATTTAATTAGTTTCAAATTGCTGGTTACTAATAACGTGGTATTTTGTTTTATGGGATTGTATGTTAGGGCTTTTGTGCTTTCAAGAGAGGATTCTATTAAAAATATTTGCATATTAATATATGTAATAACTTACTTTATAGAAGAAGATTTTGAGGATACTGAACCTTATACTTTGAAATTTGCGCATGCGCAATGAAATTTATGATAATGTTTTGAAGTGTATTGCAACTACACCGATTATCGATTCTGTACTTGACTTATATATTATATTGTATCAACTACCAGGGTTATTAGCAACAGTTATTAGGACTGAATTCTGAGAGAGTATATATTATACTGATTACACTCTCAGGAGGATTTGAATCTGTGTACTTAGAATATGTACTTTCTTCTTTCATCTACCTCTTATACCTTGCAACAACATAATTCTTTTCTAACCTACTCGAACATAAACCGTAAAAAAACTTGTTGTTGAATTTTACGACTATAGTGATGTTCGCGCTTGCATAGTATAAATTACATGTTGTCTTCTTGTTTCTTAAGAGTTTTACACGCCGTACAAGTTGCCATTCGACGCGTGTGGCGGCAAACTTGCACGGGACTTATGTGCTATTTAAAATTTCCTGAAAGCACAGCTTAAACTTCTACGCGCCTTATAATGCCTGCAACTTCCTCTTGTTCAATGCCTTAAAAAGTATTCCAAGCAAAAAAGGAACAATTTTGGCGCTGTAGCGTCAAGTCAAAGACAAATGTTTATAACTTTCTGTTAGGTTAACTACAAGTCATTGTAATGCTAAGCTTGTAATGTTGTGCTTAAGTTGAAATTTGATTTGGTTAGTGCTATTGCACAATTGCACATGTTGTTGTAAAGTGTGTTAATTGTGTAGCTTGCAATAATTCAACTTAAATGCAATTCCACGTGTAATTGACGTATGGCTATAAATTCCAGCAAGCTGCTGGACATAATTTACCGACACGTGGCGCACTTTTTTCACTCAACTTAATGCGACGTGGAGTGGACATTGGACGCGCTTGGGTTGCTACACAAGCCGGCGTTTTTTAGCAGGAGGTTGTTTGTTATTTGAGTATTTACACATGTGACCTAACATGACAGGAGTACGCTATAAATATTTTGCAACTTGCAGAAATGTGCTTGTATGAAAAGTATGCCTGTTTTTTACTTAGTAGATCTGGAATCGATTAAAGAACTGATTATTTTAGAAAAAATATATAAAACACAATTAGATGGCAATAATCTGCAAGATTGGAAACTTTTATTTAGTATCAAACAGTCCATTAAAATAATCAAACAATGCGATTTTTTAATAATTTTAAAAAATTTATAGTTTACCCCAATTTTAACAATTTTATTGCTTGTTACAAAATTACTAATAAAAGCATAAAGAAACGGTTTTTATAAATATTACTACAAATCCACTAGAATACATTGACGTCAATTTTCATTAATAAAATTGATGTTTTTTTTTTAAATATAATGATTGATGAAAAAATCATCTGGTTATGAAGCATTGAAGTCATAATGTCAATAAGTCTTTCAAGTGGATTTTAAAGCATCGATTGTGCTCCTCATTCATCCAACGGATCATCGCCCATGTCGCACTCATCCGCAGCTGAATGATGACATGATTGTTATTCTGCGAGTGGCCTGACTTGGCAATAAACATCAGTGTTTGATGATTTGACTTGAGAAATAGTGACTTTAAATTATGAGACATCTAAGTCATAAGGAAACCTCATAAACTGAGTTATCTACACTATTAAAGAAAATAATAATAAAAGAATGCTTAGTTCAGTAAGTTCAGTTTTTTTTTTCTAGTTTTTTCTTAATAATATACTTACTACATGAAGAGGAGTAGAAATCCTTCTATAATTGATTTCCATCACTGGGAAAATTCATATTTATTTTACAAATAAATATATTGTAATGTTATATAATTTATTTGTATATAAAATAGGTGAAATTATCATTTAATCAATACATAATTATAAACAATTAAGTTCCTGCCACGCTCCGTAGCTCAGTCGGTAAGCCGTCTGACTGTAGCAGAGACAGCGAGATGCATATTATAGAGACACAAATTCAAATCCTGCTGAGGGTATATGCAATATAATATCTTACAGAATTTAGTCTCAATAATTACTAATAACCCCGGTAGTTGATGCAGTATAATAAAATAGAGGTCAAGTACGGTGTCGGTATCCGGCATGGTTGCAGTACGCTCCGAAAATAACAAAATAACAATTAAGTTTCTGCAAAAGGCAATAAATTTTATGAAAATTTTATATTTTTTGAGTATTTTAAAGGTATTATGTAATTTAATTACATACATAAACTAATTAAATCAAAAATTATGCTTATTTTTTAAAACTTTCTTAATTTCTGCAATTGTGCTTTCTATAACTAAATTGCTTAAATTACAACACGACAAATTAAATGCAGAAAAATGTATCCTAAACTTAGTTTGCAACATAAAAAAGCAAAAATTATAAGAATTGTTTCTGTCAACATTTTCTATCTTGTTCAGTATAGTCACCTTAATTTTACAAAAAGTGGAAAACCTCTAACATCCGTTTTCTATCACAAGGTGTTTTATATATTTTTATAATATACGAGTATATAACTATTGGACACTTATAAAATAACCTGCTGTTATTACTCACACTGATGATGTTGGTCTTGCAGGAGATAAAAATGATAAAAATATAATTTAAAATTACCAACTTATTTGGTGTTATACGTATTTTGCTAACTCCACCATCGCCGTCGGCCCTAGAGCTTTGCCTGTAAGACTTTCAAGAATAACAACGTCGGAGGCATAATTACAACGTCCTCGTTTTAATTATACGAGATAGGCGAAAAATAATAGCGTCCTGTGCGCGCTGCAACGAATGCATATAAATGAAGCGAGAAAACTTTTCTCACCTACCTTCAATTTCCTTATTTAACACTATCAGGCAAGAGCGGAGTGCTATTGGGATGCAGGTTGTGAAATGCAGCAACTTGTAAAGTGTACAGTTGCTGCAAGTGTAGTATTTTTGTACCAACAGGGGTAGAAGTGGAAGTAGATTTGGGGTGGAGATGGTTAAAACGCATTGTGCAAGCAGGAAAAATATTACTAGTAAAGTGCAAAGTTATCAGGATTGAATCTAGAATTGTTATTTTGGAAAGAATATGTTTTTTTTGCATTGAAGCATAATTTATATTTATTATATCAAGTAAGTGGACATTTCAAAATAAAAGTTTTGTTTATATTCCAGTAAAACCAACATCAATAATAAGAGCAAAATTTTGACCAAAGAACAACTTGTTTTCTTAATGATACTATATAGACTTAAAGAGAAGATGAATGTATATGTTAATGTCTTAAATTGTTGTATTAATTGATTGCCATCATCATTATGTTAATTGACAAACTTTCTCGATGATGATGGTGTCGAATGAAAGTTTACTTATAATGCATTGGCTTGTTTCTCTCACCGACGGCGGCAGCAAGAGAGGCAGTAACAGTGGCGGCAATGATTAAAAAAATTGCTTCTTTTTTATTTAAGGTTTGTGTGAAATTGTTATTTATACTAAAAATACATGAATTGAAACTAAAGAAACTATAATAAACAATAAATTAAATCACAATATTAATATATTAATATGAAACGCAACTAGTACTTAGCAGAATTATAAACAAAGTGCATTCATTACTAATTGACTTAAAAACTAATTTTTGTTTACTTTTTTTTTTTGTTTAAAAAAATTGTGAAATTAATTATAATTTAAACCAATTTGATTATCATGAATTCGATGTAGTTTTAAATTGTTTAGATTAATAATAATAATAATAACACAAATTAGGAATCTTTCAAATTCTTTCAACCTTGATTTTATTGTGTGCTGTGTGCTGCCCACCTCGGTTGCATTGTCCATTACTTACGTTTCTGATATGTATGCATTGGTTTGATCTAAACTTACCTGTGCTACTTGTTTATGTATGACTGCAGTGTGGTTGGTTGATCTGCTGTCAACAACCTGCGGCGAGTGTTGTTTACGTTTTCGGATGAAAACAACTGCGGTCATAGCATAATCTAGATTTGTCGAACTTAGTCAGGAATATACTGGGTCTATAAGGTGCTGCTATCTTTACAGTTTCGAGTGTATTCAAGAACACAATGTTGAATATTAGTAAACAGTGCGTGTAGAATTAATGATTAGCAAGGTTTAAAATGTACAATCTGTTATATTAAAATTTAATTAATCATTATTTTATTAGTTATCGGTAGCGCACTTAACAGCTCGTTGGATTACGTGTCAATGGATTAATAATAGCTTAAACTCAAGTGACGGGTCTGCGCCGAACAGAAGAACGGTCTAGTTACTGAGCAACCAGTGTTGGGAGGTCAAGAACGGCGTTGGTCCATAATCGATGTGGTTGCAGTACACTCACTCAAATTGGGTACAGAAGGGTGAGATTGACAATGATGATATTCAGAGTATTGTTGAATGTGGTCACGGAGTGTTTAATGTTCATTATGGGAATGAAACTGAACTATAACACTTACTTATTATTGATTTATAAAACGTTTTTGACTTGTTGTTGTTTTCAGTAAACTTTAGATAAATAAGTGTTATAGTTAAGTCTCATCTTCATGATGATTAAATTATTGAAGTGAAGCTTATGTCTAGATTATCTTGAACGTTTTTGTTTTTAAATACAAGAAATAAATATGAAAACGATTTAATTTTGAGAAATATAGTTTGCTGCATTTTTTTACGTCTTAATAATCTAGCTTACAACTGGTTGTAGCATTCCCAATTTGAGTATAATCATATTCTAAAAAAGGGATAGTCTAATAACAGAACTACTAATTAAATTAGTAGTTAAACTAAGCAATAAATAAAATTAGAATTTATGTGCCTATTATATAAAGTTATAATAAGAATAAATATTAATTCTCAGTCATTTATAAGTATTTTAGAATAAATAATAAAAATATTTGTTTTGATGGTAAACTATAATATTGCAATAAAAATCTATTTTCTAATTCTCTAAAATTTCTCTCTAGTAAGCCTGCAAAAAAACTGTTTTTTTTTTTTAATAGTTTGTGGGTTTATTTATTAGAAATGGCATAACCGTTACTATAATACTTCAAGAGTTGAGGTTAAAAGGGGGAAGCCATTTTGGTTAAAAGGTATAGTAAGTTTTTTTTATAGAAATATATTTTAACAACTTCAGTATAAAATATTACTTCAGATAAAAGAAAATGCTCTAATGTTTTCGAAAAGAAAACATCTTAATTTAATAATATTTTATGTTTTTATTTATGTACATTTATGACAAAATCAATTGAATTTTATATCAGCACATTCGTCTCTTTTGCGCATCCTGCATCTTCTGCAGAAACTAGTAAAAACAAGAAGAGCATGAAGCCGCGGCATGTAAAGAAACTTTGGTGGCGGAAACGAAACAAGATGGCAGAATTTATGCGCAGACGTTGCAAACCAAATGGATCGACAATACGGTTTAACTTTGGCACAACAACCCTGCCGGCAGTGGCAGTAAAATGCGCTGCATGTTTTGCCGCCTCGCGCGACTTGTGCCAAATACTGTGACTTTACGCGTTTACACTCTCAGGATCAGCCGCATAAAATGAGCAAATGGGTTAGGAAAAGATGAGAGAACCTGACTATTTAATTTATACGTAAAAAAAAAACAATATTCTTGTCTACTAAAAAATAATTGACTAGTGTTCCAGAGAGCATAAAAATGAATGGTGATGACGCATAAAGCAAATGAGTGAGAGCGTAGAATGTAACGTGCACGTCATCCCCTTCACTTTCAGCTGGATATATAAAAAGGATATGAAGCGGAGCAGCATTTAGTCTAAGAATAAATTTTGGTTTGATCTATATAATATTATCCAGGGATCGGCAACTTACGGCTCGCGGGCCGTACACGGCTCTAACAACTTTTTGTACGGCTCGCCAAAGTAACAACATAATTCAAGGAAAACAACAAACTTATAGCGTGGGCGTATCATTACTGCTGAAAGGCACACCAAAACCAAACAAAATTTAATGTACGGTCCGCATAACTTTTTTTGAAAATGGCTCGCCGTCTGAAAAAGGTTGCTGACCCTTGAATATTTTGTGGTAGTTTTACTGACTTGTTTCCTACTTGAACTAACTTTTTCTTCAATGCAAATTTATTATCCGCAATATTAACTTTACAAATGTCCAATCATGCTTCTTCTACTCATGAGTGATGTTTAGTGTATTTAATTTGCATTGTTTCGTTTACGATGACGTGTGCTGATGGGCATAATGAGCAATTAGTATATTCCTGTCCGGCAAAGTTTATTAGTTTGTGAACACAACAAAGGTGAACCACCACTCACTTGCAACAAAACAAATTTGTTTTTGATCTATCTCCAACAATTTCATTACTTCTCATTGTTAGCGCAACGTATTGCCATTACTGTGCCTTACCGGTAAACTAAAGTCAGTAAACAACTTATATATTAATATTCTCCAACATAATCGGCGTGTGCGGAGAACAATGATAAAGCAGATAAAATATGAGATAAGTGGGAAAAGTTGCAATCTGCGGCGGAAAAAGATGAACAAGTTTATGTGGAAAGTTATGTAAAGCGCAATTGTTGACTATAAGCGCGCGCAATGGACAAAGTTTAGGGTGCAAGTTTTAAGCAGATGTAAAGCTATATAATATTTAGAGCACGCCAGTGTATAGTTGCATACAAGAAATGTGAATTTTTATTGCAAAGATTACTAGCAAGATAACATGTTTAGAAGAGTGGAAATAAAAAGTTTGAAATACAAGCATTTTTCAAGTATTATAACTTGAAGATATGGAATTCTGACAAAATTTGCTGATCAACAACATTTGCATTATGCTTCAAAGAATGCCACCAAATTTGACAAAATGGCCACATATGTCCAATGTGAGGGAAGCGAAAACTTGGCTGACGTCACAATCATGTGCTTTTGTTAGTTTTCCACATTTTTTTCTTTTTTTTTTCTTCTTTCTTCTTGTGCAATACTCTTTAGGATGTTTGTGATGTCTGTTTACGCAGCGGTTTTTTTCTTTCTCGTACTCAATGGCGCAAGTGCAATAGTTTAAGTGTAGAAGATAGAAAACAGCGCTCATAAGTACGCGCCATTAATTAACCGTGTTGGCGCAAATGATAACCACCAAGTAGAGATAGAAACTCTAAAAATAAGAAAAGTTGGTGGTATCAAAATGGAACCACGTCACAACCACATACGACTATTAGTTTTTTTAAGATTTTTGTTTTTGATAATTGAAATTCCAAAATATGTGTGTGTTGTGTGTATAATTGTAACAAAATGGACGCAAGTAAAGTTCGAGTTATATGCTTCTGTCAATATGTTATTGATTTTTTATTAAATTGGCAAGTACGTAATTTAAAAAGTTACCTTTATCATCTTTTACAGATTGCCAACCATATTTATCTAGAAATTTCTACATTAAAGTAATAAACCACAAAAAAGATGAGAAGAAATATATTCTAATTGCATTCCAAAAATTGACTAATTTAATTCTCTATTTTCTTATGCTAATGAAATCGAATAATTTGCATTTAGATGTATTTTGCTTCATTGGCTGTTTTGCTCATCATTGCTGAATGATGATGTAGTTTATATCAAGTTGAAACAACTAGGAATATCCGTTTCCATAGAGGTATACTTTGCGCTTGTTGCAAATCGATTGTTTTATGAATAACGCCGCAAGCATATAGCACACAAAGCTAAAACTCTGCTCGTGGAATATTCGCGATAAATCGCATATGGTTCAGTTTCATTCTGCAATGAAATGAGATTTTTACAGAGTGTAGAACAATCGAATAGTGCATGCAAGCGTTCATCTTGGCGATAAAACCTTCGTGCACGTTTTTTCTCTATTTATAGATTCAACACATTATTTTACTTTATCACTAATATCCACAACATTAGCACATAATGTAGGTTTTAACACAATAAAAATTTATAAAGCTGTTTGTAGACCTATTCTAGATTATGGATGCATGTGCATGGCTGTTGCATCTTAGAAGTGGACGAACGAGAAGCAATTAGAATCATTTTCAAATTAAGACATCCTAATAATTCATTACACAACATGTAAAACACAAACTTGTATTCAATAAGCAAAATATTACCAATTAAAATAAGACATAATGATCTAACAATAAAACTCTTCACTAATCATCCCAACCTTTCAACATCTATAGAAGAGTTTTCCACTTCCTCAAGTTTGTAAGAACCGCTACTTTCACACATTCGAAAAGTTCTACCCGATTGAAGAAAACCATATTGTTATAAGTATTATTGTTTTCATTTTATTTTGTTGTTATTTTGTAAGAAAAGATTTCATTAATTATTGTTTTTCTATGGTTGAAGCACTGTTGGTCGATGGCCTTGTATATGTACAAAATATATTATTATTATTATTATTTATAGATTCAAACATTAACCAATAATATAGCGCATGAATGACATTCATAAATAATTGATTGACTAATGCATTTATGTCCATCCGGATTCACTTGCACGATAATTTGGGGCATTGCATGCATTTATAATCGACGTAATTCGGGTGCAATTGAGTGTTGGCTATAGTAGGTCAACCTGAACATTACTGGCACGAATTGAATGTTTAAAAAGGTGAGTGAGGAGTTATTCATGAGCTGTCTGCTGTTGCTTGAGTGGTGGAGAATAAACAAATTTGACTTATTCATTGGCGTTCTTTTTGTGCGATTTTTTATGTAAGCTGAGTAGAAAATGAATTCAAATGCAAGTTTCGAGAATAATTCCATTGCTGCTTGTAGTGTGAGATTTATTGCTTTTTTAAAGGTGGCAAATAAGCGATGGAGAAAGAAAAGAAAGATATCTCTGAACCGGAAATGTGCAAAAAATGGCTTTGCTCTTAGCTTATTAAACGAATGCCTGCAAGTCAATTATGATTTTAAGATTCTAATTTCATCTAAAACAAATTTATTTTTGAAGGAATTAATTTTTATCTTTTAGATTTTTGTTCTAATTGATATAAGTATTTGAAGTCAATGTTGAAAATTGCTTGAAAATATTGATTTTACTTTAAAGCTTACAGTTTGAAATATTAGTGTGAAGTAATCTATTTTGAGAGTTGTTAATTAAGTATAAGTATTCTACTTTAGTATTGTGTTGTGCCTTAGCAAGTTGCAATAGCAATACTTTTGTTATTATTTGAAGTTTTCTAAGCTTCAAAATGCTAGTAAAATGTGATAAACTTTATATTTATGCTTTTTATTTAAAAGTCAAAAAATATTAATCATATGATTCAGATTTTATGTTAAAAATCTTAGAAGGAATCTTTTATTTGATTGAAATATGACTAGACAGTCATATTTTTGTTTTAATATTTTACTTAAATTAAAGTCAAATTTTTGAAAACTAATTTCTGAACTTTTTGCTTATGATTTTATTGTCAATTTTACTAATATAAAAGTATATTTACAAATCAATTTTTGGTTATTTTCTAATACTTTTGCTTGCTGCAATCTTTGTAACTTTTTTCTAAATGCATGGAAAAGAGTTTCAGAGCAAACTTGTTCAACATGTTTGTACAGTTCTAGAGTACTAGTAAATTTTGGACCTTCTCCCAATACATCCACTCAACGTATGAATAACTAATTTGCGAATGATGTACTCGCACATCCCGCTTGTCATCAAAGGAGCGGCGTAATCGATCTGTTTGCAAACGCGCTATGTTGAGATCAACCACGTCTAATTATATAAGCGGCTTATTGGTACGACCGAACCTTGTTGAACCTCATTCAACAAGCATGCAATGAGCTAAAGTTTCAGATATTGCAGTAATCTATCTTTGTTACAAAGTACTAACTAACTAACGATATCTCAACAATAAATTGAATTTTAATTTTGAAATACTAACTATTAAGAGCATCATCACTACAAAGTAATAATCAAGTAAGGCAGATAAAATATGTAATGTAAACATAGTAAATAAAATAGAGTTAAAATGAGGTTAGAATCTTATTTAGTTAGATATTTTTAATGTTTTGAGATTTTAGTGTCAGTGTTTCAATGAGTTTAGTATCAAGTCAATTAGTATCACGCCGAAGTACTTCTAATGTGCTCCGTGATGGTACAACATCTTGACTTAACTAATTACGAGTGAGACTGGGAATGGATATTATTCTGTTTGTCTCACTCAAATTTAGTAATTTTGATAAGACGACAAAGTATATTTCTAATATTTGCTATAACGTTTTAACAATGATGTCTTATTAAGAAATTGTGTTTTTAAATCTCATCTGAATGAAATTTTGTTTTAATCAAGTAAATAAAGTATGTAACAAATAATGTAAATTTACTTTTTACATCGCACTTGACCTCCATCCATTCTATTGTACTGCATCAACTACCAGGGTTATTAGCAGCAGGTATTAGAACTGTATTCTGAGAGAGTTATATTATATTGGAATGCACTACCAGCAGGATTTGAATGTGATTCACTGCTACAGTCAGGCAGCTTACCGACTCAGGTATAAAGCGGGGCCAAGTTATTAAAATCGAATTGAAATGAGGTTATGTTCTTCCTCACTTTGAAGTTAGTTTTTTAGTTAGTTTAAAGTGTTTTTAATGTGTTAGGATTTTAATGCTAAAGTTGCACTACGTCAGTTGAGCATTAATCACGTGTAACAATCCCCGACAAACCTCGGGGGTGGAATTGTAGTTGGCTTTGATATATCTGCTCGTTTTAAAGTGCATTGTTGCCGTCAAAATGAGCATTCCTTTAGCAAAGCATGCGCGCCGGCGCAATGTTGGCATAAATTATGCAGATGCACCCGCATTGTATATACCCTCACATATTCACGTTTACGAGCAGGGTGCAGCGGCCGGAAATGCGGCAGCGCATTCGAATCATAGTTACATGTCCATTAAAATAACTAACTGGAATGATTTTAGTTCAAATTGGGAACGCGAGTGTAATGAGAAATCCATTAGCTCTTTGAATTTGGATTTAATGCCTGAGATAAAACGAATTATAAAGAAAAGAATGATTTTCATAATAATATTTTAATATTATATCAAGGATGAGTGAAAAATATTGTTTTGACGTTTTCTTTCTTTCTTGTATTTTAAATTGGTTCTAAACCAAGTTATTGTCTTAGGCACCTAAAATAGTTAGTTATTAATTTATGAAAGATGGCAGTTTTATTTAATGCAAACATAACTTGTTTTTAGTGTGCAGAAGGTTTAATAAAGTGACCAGTTTTTCTTAGAAGTTGAAAAATCTACGTTTTTTTTCTTTATTTTATTTATGAATTCAATGAATTAATTGCAAGACAAAACCAAAAAAAAAAATAACTAGCAGCTTTCTAAAAGAAGCTTTTTCAGTATAATCCAGCTTTATAGCAAATTTTTGTTTCTGAAATATTCAAACTGTAAGTAGTAATTGTTTTATTATTTTTATTTGTGCATGTTAAAGGTAAAACCCAATTTAAAAAAATAAATTTTATATTATAATTGTATTTTGATGGAATTTAAACTTAGGGTAGTAAACTGAGCAGCGAATTTCTGTTTAGAGAATTGTTGAGTAGATTTGTGGTAAAATTGGCAAAGTAAGGCAGATACTTCAAAATTGGTGTATGGTGTATCTATTTCAGTTGATTGATAAAAAATTATACATAACAAATTCTTAGCAACGTATAAAAATAGATTAATTAGTATAGTTGCAATTTATTAACATTCTTTGTAAATTTATGACGTTTTTGGCGTACAATATACCAATTTCACGTTCATGTGCAATTACATCTTTCTTATGTTATTAATATAATTTGGCATGTGTGGAAAAACATGCAATAAACTTCCGCCATTTAATTGAGTCAACACTTGAGCTAAACTCGTTTAATGCCGCGCGAAACGGCGAAAAGTTTTGACTCAATTTTGACGCTAACTTTATGCAATATAATAGAATCACGTACCAAGAGTGTTTGCTGTCTGACGAAGGAAAATTAGTTAGAAAATAACAAGAAACTACCAAATAAACAATAAAAAATCTAACTAAAATATAGAAATCATCATTATCACATTCGGGTGTAGGGCGTTGTGGTGTGTGACTTGTAAGCGTACTGTAAACTGACATCGTACTTGACCTCCTACCACTGGAGGCTCAGTAGCTGAACTTTTTTTCTGTTTGGTAGAATGTAGAATCTTAGCTTGAGTATTAAACTACAACGTTGCCAAGAATGGAGTTGTTAACGGAGATGGACCCCACAATTCACTAACTTAAGCCAACAAAATGAAAAAAAAAACAATCAACATGTTGACTGTCTATCTGACTGAAAAGTTGGCTGTGCTCAGTCTATAGAGTTCTATCAAAGAATGCCTCTTCTTTCTCTACTTTAAATTTTGATTTACAACAATGTGTTTATATCAGATGGCAAACTAGTCGGGTAATTAAAATACTAATTTCAAAAAAAAAAACAATGCACAAGCAAACTGATAAAGAATGCAAAAGACAAAAATACAATGAACTAGAAAATTTTTTTTTTCTACGGCTGTACGTCTTGGAATTTAATTCAGTTTTACAAACAAATTTATAAGCTGGTGATTTTTAAAAGTGAGCAAGCGCCTGCGCATGTTTTCAGTGTATCCTGCAGTGTAACAGCCCTGTTGCGAGGGCGGCAGCAGCAGTCGGTATCGCTGCACGTTAAGCGGCTCACGTAAAAAGTTTGCGTTTTCATCACTGAGTGTTAAACACGTGTAAGTGGTGATAAGTGGATTTTTGTATAGCATGAAAATAAGGTATATTTACGACTTATTCAAGTGCTAGCAAAAGAAGTAAGTTAATTCATGTTTTTAATTAAAATGTCAAGGTTGAGGGATGAATGACTAAGAAATGTTTTTGGGGATGTAGTTTTTCATTCAAATATAATAATTAATATATAGAATTTTGTTTCAAATAACTGCAAATAGTCGTAACTCTTGCGGTTAATGCAGAGTAATTATCGATTAATTAATTTACTCAATCATTGATAGTTACAAATACAAAGAAGATTGCAGGTAAAAGATACGTTTTGTAGTTAGTAGCAGAAAAGATTAACGTTTGATTAAACATTGTAACCTGTAATCTTGTTGACAAAGTTGAGAGCTTAATCTCTAGGCATTAGGTTCTTTGATGTGTAATATTGCAATTTCAGGCTGAGTTAACTTGTGTGAGTTCATGGGTAATTTTGGAGTTAAAAATCTGGTGTAATACAATAAATATATTTCCTTATTAATTAAACATATCAACTACGTACTTCGGATGTGTTCTTACTTTCAATAATAATACTTTATAAACATAATTTTGTTTATTTACAAGTGTTCCTAACAGAACAACTAGAAAAAATTATTAATTTGTATTACAAAGTTAATTTTGCAATTTACTCCTATTAATTATAATATATATTATTATTATAAAAAATTCTAAAATCATACATTTTTGAAATAGAATTTAAAAAGAAAATATAGAATTGTTTAAATTGTTTTTTACGATATATGGCGTAACTTAATTATAAAATAAATTAATATTAGTAGCCATTAAAAAATAATTACGTATATTTTCCGGCAATGCAGAAATCAAAATTTTATCTTAATTAGATCAAAAGCCTAAATGGAAAACTAGTTTATTGGATTAAATTCAAAGATAGCATGACATATTTTTCATTGATTTTCTTTTATCTCTGTCACCTAAAAATAATTCAATTGGAAAACAAATATTTGCATTAAAAGTGACTTCAATTATAAATATTTTGATGCAAATTTTTAAATAATTTCAATTTCATCAAACATGAAAAAATAATGAATTGGTTTTTATAACATCTATAAGAATATTGAAATATAAGTTTATATAAGAAGTAAAAAAATACTTGTTAATCTCTTAAAGTAAAGTTTGTTATTTTGATATAATTAGAAAGATATTTGTTGTAATTATAATCAACAAATCTAATAGATCAGTTGCATGATTTTTTACCGATATAACCAATTTTAAGTAATTAATAAATAGTCTATTTTTAATATATTTTCTGTAATTATTGTTTTTTAATTTTAATTAGCATTTTTTGTACTTTAATATTATAAGTAGTAGTAAACAATTAATGATAATTAGGTAACCTATTAGCTTATTTATATCTCTTTGTTACTTTAAAACTATTCCTTCAAACTAATTTTTTTTCATTCCTAATACACTTTAAACACTATTTACTGTGGCAATATACAATTTTAATCTTCACTCTTTATGAAAAGTCATTACATCTATATTTTTTCCAAATACTTACTGCAGACGTACACACATGCTATTTTTGATGCAACAAAAAGCAAGTCATGTTAGTCACGCGCAAGGGCGAAGCTGGCTGAAAAGAATCCCTCGACACAAAACTTTTCGTACGGCTTCGCAAATTCCTGTCGTGCACCACAAATTTCGCCAAGCTTGCAAAAACTGGTCTACCGCTAAGCTGACTTTAATAGAATTAAGAAACGTGCTCGACGTTTAACTTTTTAGGACTCGTGCATGACTAGTTAGGAGACGACAATCTTGGTCCTAATGTGCTTTATTTATGTCGACAGCAAATAATTTCTCTCAAATTGCTTGTTTTTGAACACTACGACAATGAATTTGCATTATAAAAGTCATTTGCGTTTTTGCTTGATAAACAATATTAATGCAAAAGGCAGTAAAACAAATCTGTTTTTATTTAATTTTTGCCATTTTGCGCTGCAAATAAAATTACATTTAATTAGTTTAATTAATTTTAATACCTAGTTGAACTCCAGGAATTATGCATTGGGTCAGTCATTTTCGGGCACTGCTATTATGCTGGTTTATTTGATTTCATCCGTTTCTGTTTGCATCGTTTGCGTCGTTTGTCTCATGCTGCTACTTCATGCGATTGTAATTACTTCGCATTGTATCTAATTTTATGCTCAAAGCAGACTCGGAATTCTAATGAACATCCACTTGGCATCCTCACATTACTTCCTCGTCACCAATGCGTAATAATAATTTATTAAATAAAATTAGACCGTAATATATTAACTTCCAAATGGCTGCACGTGTTCATCGTGGAATTTCATTTTGCATTAATAAATTAGCGACGGTTGTTATTTATTTTGTGGGACGTTGACGGATGCTTATTTGATATAACTTAGAGATTGATGGATGAAGAGGGAATAGAAGTAAATTCTATTTGAAAGTAAAAGTAATGCGATTGCGTTTAATGTAGAGCAAACAATTTATTGCAGTGTTAGTGACATGCTGGAAAGTAGTTCAACTGCTAGAAAGGAAGGGTGTGAGGTTGAAAATAAGAAAGAAGTTAATTATTATAATGTTGGTTGTAATTGAATAATTTTCTAAAATAAAAATGTTTTTCCTAATAAGGTATAATTATAACTAAATTTATAATAATATATTGTGAAATTACTTGCTGAAATCAAAGCTTTAGTAATTGCACTTAAAATATCTCAAGTATGTTAATAATTTGATATTTTACCTGTTTTATAAACAATTCTTATGTGTATCAAAACAAATTTTGGTCAGAAAAGGATAGATCATTGAAACCCAATAACACGTAGTCGGAAAAGAACAATTTATTTACAATGTGTGCGTTAAACTGTAATCAACTAATATCTTGTCGCAGGAATTACCATACCAACTTGGAACAAGAGGCACCGCAGTCAATTTCTGATCCAATAAATTTTTTTTTAGATTTGGAAAATTGTTAACACAAACCTTAAACTAAAATGTAAATTGTCGTTATCTACCTTACGAACTGCGCGTACATATGCGCTAAATCTTCGGAAATGAATGACCAGTTTACCAACGCGCCAAATTTTAGGGCATTAGTTTGATTCATTATCATAAATTTTTTGACTTATTATCTTGAATTATAACCGCCACACTTTGCAGTGCACTGATTTACAAGTCAGTGAGTCGCAAGTTTAATCCTCGATAACAAGCCTATTCTTGACATCGTTGTTGTTGAAAACCCAAACTGGGAGTCTGCATCCTGCCGAACAGAAAAACGATGCAGCAACTGACCGGCCAGTAGTGGGAGGTTAAGTACCGCGTCAGTTTACAAAAGAGTTGAGATTGATAATGATGTATTAAGTTATAGCACTTTAAAGACAACTTAAACGATAAATTATAAGTTTGAGGCACAACGCATAATGTATAGGAGAGACAGGTATATTATTGTAGTAGAGGTAGATTAAGCTTGAGTCAACTATTACGTTTACAGTGCGTCTCTTAGGTTACAAAAGTAATGTGCATCAATGATAAAGAAGATGAATTGCTGAAGTAAATCACTCGCCAACTGTAAATTTAGCAAATGCCGTTGGTTATATTTGGTTCAATACTGATTAATACGTTTGGAACCGGGTTGATTTGCCAGCATCTGCAATGCTTGGTAACTTTTTTCTCTCTCCCACACTCGAACTATTGCAGTCGCACACGTTCTCTATCCTAGATGCGCTAAAAACACACGTTTGATATAACTATTTAGTACACCTTGAAGAAATAAGCTGCTGCTTTTAAAGCTGGTATGCCTCTGTCTCTCTTTTCTCTGCTTTGCATTTTTTTAATGTAAGAATGAGGTCGTAGTTGGCAATCGGAAAACATAATATACATGTGTTAATGATCCGGTAAATAAGCTAGAAAGAAACATGATAAACAAATAAATAATCTATATTTTACGCCTAACACAACTAAACCGGAGACAAAAATATGAATTGATATTGAACGCAGATCAAATGTGCATTAATAGAGTGCAATTACTCTATTGTCGAAATTCTGTTGTAAAACATTCTCTCAAATGTCCCAACATAAATCATGCTTATGAAATGTTCTTCCTTTGGCTTTTAAAGCAATTGCTTAAAATATCAGCAACAATTTTGTTTAGATCCCACAAGATTTTGCTTGTTTTTCTTCTTTGTTGCATGAAGAAAATAAAAATGTTGATGGCAATGTTCACAACAAGGTAAATCGAGTGCTAAGCATCGTAAAAAGAGCAGGAAATAAAAACCGAGCGTCTTTTCTGTACAGCGTACACGGTCACTTGATACTGCAACAAATTCTCTTCCGGCAAGTCTTCCAGCCGCAAAGAAACAGCCGAACAAAGCCACAAAGCAAGCAAGCTATTGGTGCCTGGAGGTAGTGAGCTACGAGATCATTACGAACTTCTTAAATTGTTAGCGTAAGCACACCGAACTGTGCGCAAACTTTCGGCATTTTTCAAATTGATATAAATCATTAAAAACTTGCGTTGAAGTTGTGTAGACTTATTTTTAATAGGCTTTAATTGCCAGTGAAATATTAATCTACCTCGAGTTTTAACTAAAGTAGAAAGCTTGAAACTCTTTGGAACATTTTAGAATTACTTGTGGATTGACTGTTTGGTACGCCGCGGCGAGTAATTAAATGTAAATAATTTGTGCTCGTATCCGTTTAGTGTTTACAGCGCGTACCAATATTTAACTTGATTTCACGTGCAGATATTCAATCATGCCAGCATTCAAATGCAGATGCGGAGTTGTGAAACTTTCCTGCCGGAATTACCTACATCAAATAATTTTTGATTGAAACAGAAAATGGGAGAGAAAAAGCCGGAGTTCTTTGAGTTTAATTAAATTCGAAAGAGATCTTTGATGTTGGGATGGCTTGTATGTTGGAAATTTATAGTTGGCAAGGAAGGCAGCAAACATTATCTCACACGCATTTTTCATTCCTTGTCCTGATTTCGGGAACAAATATGTGCTGGAAAGATGCATGGCGCATACAAATTTTTCCCAGAAGCACGTAGTCAAGTGTGCAAAGTGAATTGGTTTATTTTTACAGCCACATGGAATTTTCCAAGGCAATAAAAATTAAATATAAGCAAATATTTACGACCTCATATCTATTGTTTTTCCTTTTCTGATGGAAAGCTTTATTTTAATTGCAATGGTTTTAAAATGAAGAATTAATATAATAATTGCTTGTTTTTACTGAGAATTTTTTGTTTACTTGAAAAAGTGTAAATTTGATTATGTTAGGAACTCATGTAATAAAACTCAAACATGATAAAAAACATTGTGCAAAACATAATTAATTAGATAAGTCTACCTTAATATAATAACGAAACAATGAAGAATTGAAAAAAAATTAAGCAAAAAACATGTTAAATATAGGATTAACATAAAAATATTTTTGTTTTTAAAGTTAATATTATATAAATTGCCAATTAGTATTTCCAGTGTTGCCTAACATTTTTGTGATGATTATTATGTTGTTTGCATTAATTAGAATTTACTTTGAACAAGAAGTACAGTTCTTTTTTTGTAAATTAAGCAACTATTTTAATACCAATAACAAATTTATTGCTTTATATTTCATACAAATGTAGTACCTTTATGTAAATTTCTTTTAAAGGAAATTATATAATATTTATTAAGTAAATTACCTTCCAGAAGAAGTCAGTTATGTAGTGCCATTTGGGTTACATATATTCAAACATACACAATAAACTTAAAAAAATAAAGAACATCTTTAGAAAAACAGCATAAATGTGGAATTAACGCGTGGAATTATAATTATTTTCGAGTTTATTTTTATTTCTTTTTGTTAGCTAGTTGCTATTAGTGTTTTATAGTGGTTGAGCTATCGTCTAACTTTTCTGCAGTACTGTGTACAGTGTTGAAATAAATACGTAATAATCCGCCTCTGTATCCCTTCAGTAAATACATGATGCCAAACCAATATTTGCGTGGATGTTTTATTAGTATTTGCAAAACTACTTACACCAGATTATGTCAAGAGTTGTTAGGTAAATTTAGTCAGTTTGAAACAAGCAGTATTTAGAATTATTTCTATTAATACGTTAGAATACCATAGTTTCTTATAACTATTTCTAGATGATAATTAACAAGAAATCAATTGATTTTAAGTGTTTTTAATTGTTTACTATTAAAAAATGAATGTTGTTTGTTACTTTTATTTTCAATTAGGGTTTATTTTCAAGAAAATTAACCTATTATATACCTATAACTAACCCATTAAAATTAACCTAAACATTAACACTTATTAAAAGTTATTGCTTTCTTTAGTATAAAGTTTATTTAATCTTTGTTTGTTTTTTATTATTTGTTAATGAAAAGAATTGAGTAGGGGTGATCTGCTGTTTCTTTTGAGAATAATGTGATGAATCGTAGAAGTTTAAAGAAGTATGGAAGTGTGAGTGTATTCATTAAAAAAATTTAAAATTTTTAGCTTGTGTTTCTAAATTTGAATTTTTATTTTAATGCCTAAGTACTTGTTGTCTGATTAGTGTATATTGAGTGTTAGTGTATTAGGTTGTTTTTGGTTTTCTTTTTGAACGTACTGCAACTATGCCGGATACCAACACTGTATTTGTATTTGAATTCTATTAGAGTATATATTATATTGAATACACCCTTAGCAGGATTTGTACCCGTGTCCTGCGAATATGCACCTCGCTGTCACTGCTACAGTGTTTTAGGTGGTTGGCAAAAGAATAATTCTTATAGAGATATTTGAATGTGTTTTTCTATGTAAATGAATGAACAAAAGTTGTGAGTAAATACAATATAAACACTAAATACAACAAAATATAAATATATAAATAATTCTATAATACCCCGTAATATATCCATCTTTAATAAAAAAAAAAAAAACAAACCAACTATCTAATTTTTCTTATCAAGAAATTATATAAAAACAAGCAAAATATTAAATACACGTTATACTAATAAAACTAACAAAGTTTAATAAGTGCTATAAATTTTATCTACATAATAAATATTAAATACTCCGTGACCACACTCAACAACACTCTTATTTACATTTTTATAACAAATTTCAATCTTTGTCTCAAATATGTCAACTTTTTCCATTTGGTTAGAAAGAAGTAAAAAACGCAAATTTTCCCACTTGATATAAATCCTCATGTGCATTAGAAAGCAGCAACTTTTTTAAAATGTCTCCCGCGTGGCTGAAACTTTTCTATATGCATTTTCAGCAGCAGAGAAAATTTACCATTACGTGTGCTTTATTTATGCTTGACAAAAACGTTATTAAACAACTGCAAACTTGGAAAATAAAGCACAAACTTGAACAAAAACGCTTTTATCTCTCTGGTGCTGCATCCTCACACTATAACTAAGTATATAGAGTATAACTAAGAAACGTTTCAGAAGCAAGAGAGATATATAAATAATAAACATTTGTAACAAGTTGCAAGCAGTGTTGATGTAATGTAGAAATATTTGCTTGACAAATAAACTTCTAACATTTTAACTTCTCATTGCAAAGATGCATTAAGAAAATGCAGAAAAATCATGAAGTAAATCACGTCGAGTTATGAATTGACTCTAGGCCAAATTACATTTGTTACTTCTTTATGTAATTCATAACTTACATGAGAAAGTTTCTCCTCTAAATTGAATTAAATATGAGACACACACCGTTAAAAGTACAATAAATGCTTATTTATTGCAAATACAATGGTAGACGTGCTGGATTAATGATTGTCTTTCGTTTCATCGTTTTCAAGTGCTTAATTTCCAGCAAAGCAAAGCGCATTTGTTGCGTCGACGCTTTTTAAGCACCCTTAAACTGTTAATAAACAGCGGCGCATTTTTCATCAAGATGACAACCAGATATATATTGCTGGATATTACTGGTAATTTATGTCATGTTATTTCTCTATCAACATTGCGAGAAGAGTCATAAAGTCCTTCACTTTAACACATATTTATCATTTTTGCTGCCTAGGTATAGGGGAAAAATATATATAATGATGAAGATGCTTTTAGCTAGTTTAACGATGGGATATTAAAATTGAAATGATAGCATCAAACATTATGACGGTTTCACATTAATAATAAATTTATTTTCTTTGCATTTTGTAAAGTTCTTCGTTTGCTTTTATTTATAATATATTTAATTTTGTACAATTTAATAGATAATTGTCTATACAATTTTTATGCTAAATTGTTAAATTTTGTTTCTTAAATTTTTGTGATTACAGAAAACAACAATTTAAGTATCAATTAACAATTTTATTACTATTAGTATATTAATTTAATTTCTTATAAGAGAATTCAATGCACTAAATATGTAATTTTAATTGAATGAATAATCTCCAAAGGGGAGTCATCCATTATGTGTTATTTTGGTTGCAGACATTAAAAAATCTCAGTGAAAACCTGAATAACTATTGAACCATACTATATAATTGCAAAGTAAGAGTTTGTTTAATAAAGCACCTAGATATAAAAAGAAACTTTTGTATTTTTTAATCATTTAAAAATTTTTACCTCAAAGCAAAAGCAAGTTTTGCATCTCTATGCATTTATTAACATTAATGATACTTTGAAAACCATAATCATTATTGTAATAGTTGACTAGATGTTTTAGACGAGAATAGTTACAGTTTGCAGTTTCAAAAGAATTAAGAAGATTACACTTGAGTATAATGCAAATATTTTATTTTTGGTGTATTATTGAGTGTTATTATTGTTATTTGTAATACTACACTAAATATACATATTATATATTTATGAGTATAGCGCGAACCCTAAGTGAAGGGTGGTGTGTTGGGTATGGCGGCTGCTCCTCACCTAGGAGACCAGGGTTCGATTCCCGCTTGGATAAGTGAATTACGTTTAGAGGCGTGTTTGTAAGTGACTAGCGTACTGGTAGACAACTTGTTTATCTTCTGTGTTACTTTTATCATCCCTGTATTAACTTATATCAGGAATAAATGCTAATTGTTTCTAATATTTGTTTATTTTTCTATTCCTTTATTTGGCAAAATAGATAATTTTTCAGATAAGAGATGGGGGTAATTCTTCTTCTATTTCGCGATAGATTCTTCGAGGGTTAATAAGTAATAATTCTGGAGGATATCCGCTGACCAAGAGCGGGGCTGGGCCGGTAGCAATGCGGCTTCGCCGCATTGAACAGCAGGAAATTCTTTTGAGCTGTCTTTGAACGACACGTGCATAAAAAAATCAAAATTCCGGCCTCCCCCTTTCTTGGGGAGGCTTCTGTACCCTCTTATTCAATTTATTATTTTTATTCTACTTTAGCGTTATTTTGTATTTCCGTGTACATTCATTCAGAAGTGAACTTACTTTACTAACACCTTCTGGAACTTGGTTATTCATTAAGCAACCCAACTTATGTACTTATTTGAATTTGGAACTTTTAATGTTTGAAATTATTCCCATTAGTCCAATGTAATTTAGAAATATTTGAATTTTTTAGAAAATTCCTTTATCGGAACCGGGAGTCGAACCCAGGACCTTTAGGTTAACGCGATCCACCTGAAGCCACCAGGCCATACCAGTTACTAACGGAGTGTAAACATTAGGTATATTTAATGTTAAAAAAACATAAAAACAAAACAATAACAGAACACTAAGTTATCAATAAAAGTTATATTAAAAAATGCAAGGTTATTTTTATTCAATTAATATTGTAGTTCTGAAAAGAACAATTATATATTCTCCGACAATCTGTATGGGTGAAGAACATCCTGGGCTTGAAGACTGAAGTTCATTGATATCGGCGATTACTGCAGAAATTACACACCATATAAAGTCATGTTAACTTGAGTAACATAAGTCATGTAGTCCAACATCCTTTGAAATAACTGAGTTGCACTTGTGTTCGCGATGGCGCGACGGAAACCACACACTAGGTGCCTCCAACATAACTTAAAATAAACTAATTGATTATGATTTATACACGAAAAATTCGTGTGCAACTACCTACAAGCAAGATGTAACGAATAAAGTTTTGCCGAATGTAAACAAAAACAAGTAAGAGATCTCGTTTCATACTTGGCTTACCTGGCGACTAACACCGGCCAAAATTAGCCGCATTTCTCAAATGCGCATCTATTATAACACTGACTACTTTCTTCACGTTTGCAAATGACACGTTTAATTAGGATAATTTTAACATATTTGTTGCGCGGGAGTCGCGGCGAAATTATCCAAATAACTACGGCCTACCGAAGGCCGCCTCAACTAATGGGATTTTAAGGGGATTTTAGAGAAATTAGATAGGAATCTTAGATGATGTTTTTATAAGACACTTTATTGAGAACTGGGATCTGGATATGAACCGATTGAGGCGACTGATACTGACTGAGACTTAGTGAAAGATTGAGAGACTTGAATCAGACAAATAAATGACTGTGGTGAGACTTAGTTAGAGACTGACAATTAATATTTTCCTCGGCGTTACCTATGCGCGGCACACTAGACCGCTTCTATGAAACAAAGTACAAACGGTAACGCCCGGGGCGCACTAGGATCTTAAGGTGAGGCCAAGCCCTCTAGACCGATTGCAATCGGCAACAATATTTTAAAATTAGTATAAGAATTATATGAAACTGTAATATAAAAAAGAAATTACCTCACTAATAGTGATTTTTCTAATTACTATTTGAGCTTATAATTAAGGTTTTATGGTATTGTTAGGTGTAGTCACGAAGTATTCTTTGTGTAGATGCCTTCAGAATACTGAAAAAAAAAACAATAAGCCAATCATAATCTGCAAATCAATATTAAGTAAGTGTTATAGTTAAGTTTCATCTAGATAATTTACATATATATATATATATATATATAATAGTGTTATTCTATAATAGTTATTATAATAGTCAGTGTTTCATACTGAAGAAGACAACATGCCGAAAACCAAGTAAATAAAAGTAGGTGTATAGTGAAATTTTATCAACCTAATACTTTGTTTTTGTTATAAATTTCTTTGATAGACTTTAATTCGACTATATATTCCTACTTTTAAATTACTACTATTATTCGAAAAGTCATTAATGCCTGTGTCAAGAGTTTCAAATTGTTACGGATTAGTACAACGTTCTTCGCAGTTCTAATGCATTTTAGCATCACAGTATTTCTGTTGACCCAGTGATCTCCAACCACCCGCACCAAGTTGCGTTTTTAACTCTTACCGCAACCCAGCACCATCTGCGGATTTTCGGTAAATCCACGCGCCAAAAGGTCTTTAGCAAACTTTTACCTCCCGAGCGCACAACCGCCGCTCGGCAGCTGCAAACTCAGCACTTTCTTCGAGATCTTCTTTGATATACTAGCGTACTAACAGGTTAATATGAACATTTGCGGAATAAAATGAAAGCAACCAAACACGAATCAGTTGAGCAATGTATATACGACAAGATTGCAATGTTTACAATTTTACAATTGTCAGACATGCTGCGTCCGTCTTAAGACTATCATTCACATAAAGTTTGAATATTTACTCAACGATTTCAGGATGTAGCAATGATATAAAATGCGTCTGATCCTTGTTTCCGCATTGTGAGTTTGCAACCGCATTTTGTGGCATTTAGATTTTCAGCGCACTTCTGTAAGAAGCGATCCTTTTAAGATGATTAATACTCTGCTAGTATCCACAATGTCTTAGTCGAATGCATAGAATTATCCCGTTTAAATAAAGTTCCT
Source organism: Diploeciton nevermanni (assembly GCA_027575565.1). Taxonomy (NCBI): domain Eukaryota; kingdom Metazoa; phylum Arthropoda; class Insecta; order Coleoptera; family Staphylinidae; genus Diploeciton; species Diploeciton nevermanni. The sequence goes on from JAODIE010000004.1 coordinate 6,927,380, forward strand.
AAGCAATCTAATAATCGAAGGATGCAAATAGAAGTCTTTAAGTGGAAAGATTGACTCATAAATTTGAGTTGCAACGGAATAAAATCCGAGCTGGCGTGCCGGATATGACGACAATCGTAAAACTAATTGCCATTGACGACCTACGAATCTATTCGATTAGCGGCTCCGTTTTCGATGGCGGCGGCAGCGACGTTCCAATTCGCCGCAGTGCGCATTGTCGACCGACACGATTTTCTTGCGTGAATGCTTTTATTATATTTGTGTGGGATGCCAATAGTTCGACATCAATTGATCTCAACTAACTCATCAATACCATTGAAAATTGTATTTTAGGAAAACCTAGAAATTGTTTTCTTTGCAAACAATAGAACAATATGTTTTCGTTTTTATACTATAGTTTTGTCTTATTTTTATTGTTGAAGTGCTGTTTTTAAGGACATCTTATATTTTATATCCTTTGCGCATGCGCCATTTCTGTAGCCTTCGCCGCCGCAAACACAGCATGCCCGCCGCCACAGTTCACGAGCCGATCGACGAGAGGGTGGTGCACGTCGCGACGCATTTTCCGTACTCGTGACGTGGGTGCAAATAAACCATCCAAAGTGCAAAAAACACGAAATCCTCTAAACAATCTCCACCAACTAAGGTATTTCAACTATTTATAATTTGTTCTGAAGGAAAGTGCACTTCAAAAGAACTAATTGTTGCATTTAGTAGATGTTTGGATCAAGGACGTATAATTCATGCTAGGCATGTTTTCTGCACATGCGTGGTCTTAATTAAATTGTCATCATTTCTCCACTTGTGAAACAACCAAAACTATACGGGTTTTAAGCAAAGAAATTGTTGCTTTCTTGGCATTTTTTTTCAACGCTTTGCTTCTTATTATTGAGGTCCTGAGAAAGAGGAGATACAAAATTACTTGTCAAGATGCGAAGACAATTAAAAATGGTTTAATAAATAGCACCGATTTTTTATTTTTCAAAATAGTGACACTTTGATCTGTGCTATCACCTTCAGTTAATTTCTTTGTGCGTTCTTTGGAGATGTGGATAATGTAACAAGTTTGATTAATGATCATACGTCAAATCTCTTGATGATTTGCTGCGCATAGTTTTAAAGGGGGTTGAAATAGTTGACGAACAAAAGTGTCGTTAGCCTTCAATCGGCCGCCTGCCGCGACGGCGCCTGCAGGGTAGGGCAGGCGCTGGAAGCGGGCGGCTTGATGGATGCGGTTGTGTTGTTTCATTTCGTTTTTCTTCCTGATGTGATTCAAGGCACGCTGACTCACACTTGGGCGCACCCTACTTGCAACCCTCTTACCTCTGCACCTTGGGGTGATGCAATGGTGTAGAGTTGGTTGCAGGTTGGATAAATGAATGAAATGCGAGCGCGTGTGTAAATTCTGTAATAAATTATTGTTGCTATGGCAGTCCCTGGTGCTAGTTGTGCACCCTCTAGAATACTGTTTTTATTTACGAGTTTGGATTTAAATCTCTAAATGGAATTACATTTATTTTGATATTGTGGCATTTACAGGAAGAAATCAAATTACCTTTGAATTTAAAACATTTTAAAATAGAATTTTTGATTTTTACCTTGGATATTTTTAAAGTTATTTATAAAAAAGGAACAATTTTCAAACCATTTCTTTTTAGATTGCAATATTATTTCATTTGCTTGCTAAATTCAGATAATCTAGTTACATAAACTGCGCTTAAAAATTATCTCTAGGCCAACATAACAGTTTGGAAAAATTCCTACTCTATGCAAAATAGTTATTAAAACTTTCCTGCTGCTGAATTTCCGTAACCGTCGACATTCTCTTTCCTTAATGTCGCTTTAAACAGGCCATTAGCCCCGAAAAACGCGGGTCAGAACGTCGTTAACTGGAAATTAAATTCCACTATTCAACTATAACACACCAATTTAAATCCGGTTACTCTTTCCGTTTTTCTTCCGATTGAGATCAAAACGAAGAAATCAACGTTTTATTTATGTCAAATAAATAGATAAACAGTAATTATTTTGCAACTCTAAAGGCATTTATAAGAGCGTATATATATAAATAAGTGCGAGGCGCACTTCCGGTGGTTGGGCTTTTAAAATTTGAACGCTATTATTGCCGGACGCATGCGGCGGCGACAGTGCGGGTGGGCAGCAGAGGAGTTGTAGAATTTACAACTGAGTTATAAATGCGAGTTGTTATAAGGTGGGAGAGGAAAGATATTATGATATTTACTGAGCATGCTGGAACTGAACTAAGCGAGATGAGAAGAATGGCATGCAAGTTGCTGGATGCTGTTTAAATATTTAAATAATCTGGTTTGCTGTTGGTGCGGTGGAATGAGAATTTTTATCAGAGATGTCATAAAAACATCATAACAAAGTAAATAACATATAAAGCAATTTAAAGTTTATACAAGAAATAAATTTTAGATAAGCCTAGATAGAGTTAGTAGAGAGAGAAATAATATTAACTATTAATATTACATTTTATAGGATTTCCTTGAATTTATTTAAGATATTAGAATAATATCAAATAATTACTTGAAATGTAATAGTATTTTTTATTGACAGAAGTAATTGTAATTTTTATTGTGAGAGGACGTTGTTTAATCAAAATAATGACAGGTTGCTTCTTATTTCAAAAACTTAAATATTATGTTTTTGTTTATATTATTTATATTATTTTTCTACCTGAATAAAATTTTAACGTTTATAATGCTTAATTCGAAGTAGTTTCATGTTTTCTAATTACCAATCCAACTTAATCAAACGTTAAAAGAATCTTTATTTTGTAAGATAATTGCTCCTAAATCCATGTTTTATTTCTAAATATCAATTTTGTTATTATAAATTCTACCTCTCTCTTAGATATCTCCCAAGTTAATTTATACTTCATCCTCTCAAGATTTCTTTTATTTATCAATATCTTCATCATTCTCTCAATAGTTGTATGTGCCTTCTACTACAAATTTTTCAACTTAACTTGTTTAACCCTGTAAAAGATCCAATCTGCAATGAGAAAAAAAATTCTTCCACCTTTATTTCCAGTCATACCAACGTGAAATGATACTGATGAGAAAAGGCTTCCAGCATTAATTCCGCTGAGAAGTTTTAAATTGTGTGGATTATCGTCAGTTTCGAGGTCTGTTGACCCAGTAATCTGGGAGCACGAACGAGATTCTATTTCGTCGCCGCATCGGCTTTTCAGCGCGGGCATTCAGGACGCTCAGAATGCTCCGGACCATCTGGGAGGCTCGTGTTAAATCCGGCGCGGTAAAATGTCTTTTCCAACTCTATCTACTCAACGAGAGAGCATTAAATTTGCTTAGTAAATTATTTTGCATATAATTTTCAATTGGAATTAATACGAACAGGATTTATCTGACATGTAAGGAATATGAACAGAAAAAAACAAATTGGTAATAATAATTAAGTTCATTAGAATATATGTTTATAATAGAAACATTTGAGTTAATATTAATAAAAAAATTAAATTGAGTAAATATGACGGATTTATACAAATATAAACATATTCAAAGCATATTCAAATTAATAGTGAGTAATAGAGAATTTGTTTATCTTTCATTTGACGTATTACAATTAATGTTATCTAGAGCAAGAGTTATAATTATAATAATAATGATAATAAAACAAATATACCTCTAAAATTACTACAAATAAAAGAAAAGGTTACGTTTGTTTAAATATTATGCAAAAAACGAATAGAGATAGATAATCACACTGAAGATATTTAACTAGCTTATTTTTTGTACATTCTCTAATTTATTTAGAGATATAACTTTGCATTTGCAACTGTGTAAATTAAAAATTTTGAAAATCTAAGGTTAGTTTTACCAAACTAACCACAGTTTTTCAAGTTTTCAAGAACTGCTTATTTTGGACATTCAAAACCTTCTATCCGATTAAAAAATATATTACACCTATTATTGTTGTCATTATTATTCTGTTGTTATTTTGTAGGAAAAGATTTCATTAATTATGGTTGGCCTTGATGGCTTTGTATATGTACAAAATATATTATTAATCTAAAGTTGCTTAAAAGATTGTGTGATAATTACAAAATATAAATAAAGTAATGTAAATTTCTATTTTTCTTTATGTTTTATAGTTATAATCTTAAGACATTTAAG
>JAODIE010000004.1:6931639-6984678 GCA_027575565.1 Diploeciton nevermanni
CAACATTCAATAAAAACCTACAGTATAAATAAAGTAGCAACAATAATTTCTGGTATTTTAATATTTAATGCTAATAATGTGTTTGTCACAACATAATATTAATTGCGAGCAATTGCACGTGTTATCAATCAAGTCTATAATTGTCTGTAGCGGGCTTAAATGTTCTATTCATATTGCATTTGATTAATAGATGATTAATATTGTTGATTTGAATTATGTATTGTTTATATCGCATGTATCAAACCTATAGGAGCAATTTAAAGCGCAATAAATAATGCAAATGAACTAATACATTGTCTTCTCACATCTTCACATTTGTTGCACACGTTCAAAAGGGGTACGCAATATATTGCATTGTGTAGGTTGCTATTACCTAGTAAAGCGAATCAGAAATAATTTATTGACTGCCTTGTAAATGTTGCAAACAAGAGTTAAGCTTAACTTAAATTCGAATTGAACGACTTGGATTGGTAATTGTGTTGGTAAGCTAGAAACTATAAGAAGATGACGATATAAGCTGTGTCATGTCGGATCAGCTTCGAACGCACACACATTGATGGTTATTATTAATTAATAAGAATTAGCCAACCAGGTTAGGGCGACGTCGCCCTTAGTTAAACACTAAGAGAATACAACTGGAAAGTTTGGCAAAAGACGGCGATGAGATTGATGTTTTGTGTACAAAAATTAGCAGGAAGTACTTTTGGAACTTTCGGGTCAATTACAGGTTTCTGTAATATTCTTTAGGAAAGTAGTCTATTTTAAAAAGAAGACAGTTTAGGTATTGATTAAATATAATTAGCTAATTCAGGAAGAGAATAAAAAGATTTTCTGCATCATGTCGGATAGAAAAACGGTGCCACTACCGGGCGGTTAGGGGTGGGGAATCAAGTACGGTGTCAATCTATGACCAATGTGGTTGCAGTACGCTCACAAGTCGCACATCACAACGCCCTACCCTCAACAATTGTGTACAAAAGAATTGTGATTGATGATGACAATATAAAGATATACGAAGTATTAAGTTTATTTATTGAAAAGTAGTATATTGATAAATTGACATTTGTAATTAACCTAATGATTAAATTACAAGAAATGGAATGTTAAATAAATCGTTATTGTAATATACTCATATCTATTTCTTTTATTATTACTACGCTTATTAAAAAATTTGAAATGTTTACCAGATTTGTGTTGGTACAATTGTTTTATCTGTTGTTTTTATCTGACAAAAGAGTTTTCTTTGTTTATAGCTTGGTCTCGTTACCGGAAGGAAAACAGCAAGCAAAATCACGTCCATTTAAATGTTCAGCTTAATTAATTTAATTTCGTAATATATGTACGTTAGTCAAATTTATTTGAAGATATGTTTGTGATTGATGTATAAAATAATTTAGAAAATTGACAAAATATTTATTTTGTGAGTATAATTTTTATTGCAGCAAAAATTAATTTATAAAAGCAAATTTGTTTAGTGTACACAGCAGAGTAAAGTGATCAATATTAATTAATATGTAATGCATAAGCATATGATGCAAATATCCATTACCAACTGCAACAATTGTTTTTAGAGTATTCGGTTCATAATGATTATTAGTTATTGCATTAATATACTCAAATATATATATATATATATATATACCAGTCGTAAGGTATTGTTAATAAAATTCTTGATTCATATTGCTATTTAGGAGAATATTTAAATTACTTATATGTTTAGTGATAGCGTTATTATTTTTTTATTATAATTTGCTTTAAATGGGTTTCCTTTCAATTAAAGATTAAAAAAAGAAGAGGAAGAAATTTATTTTAATTTAGTATTTTACTAATTTATTGCTAAATTAGCAGAACAATTTCTATCCATACAATATGAGAATATTTGTAGAGTAATTATTAGGATGATTGTAATTTGAGTTCAGGAAATTATTTGATATAACTAAGCCAACCATACGAATTCCCACTGCTCTGATAAAATAGTTTAAATGTTCAGACTGTATTTGTATTCATTGCCATTTAGAAATTCAAATGTTTTAAATTCTATAAAATTATAAACAACGTATTATTTAATCAAGGAAATGTAGGACTAAAGTGATAAAGGGAAATATTCAAATAATACTGTTACTTCTTGTGTATTTTCTTATATATGTAATGAATTTGTTATATCGTTTTTCTGGTATTTCTTTTTCTTGAAATAATATTTAAAAAAACTATGCTTTTGTAATTAAATAAATTAATTGTTTCTGACTTTGGTAATAACTGATAGTAAAAAACTTAGCTAATGTTTTAAAAAAATACACTAAAAATTACAATACCAAATTCTTTGTCAACTACGTGCGCCCCTATGACAATATTTGTTTCGGTTTGCTTTGACAGCTGAAGTCAATAGTGGCAACCTAATTAATTGTACCACTTTCGAGCGAGTACATTTTATTTGATTACCGATAAATTAGGTTATAATTATTGAAACCAAGATTCTTTTAAAGACTAAAATTTGATTATATATTATTATATTTTATATATTTTATATTATATTATACTTTGTAGAAGCCGTATTATGCTAAAATCGCATCCATCCATTTATATTTAAAATTTTCTTTTCTTTTTGAACGTTTCAACCATCTTTTCCTATGCATCCCAATTCTTAAATGTGCGAATTCGAGATTCCCCAGAATGTCAGGATGTCAGATGCTTTTGAGTGTTCTCAAGCATACTCAGGTCTCAGCGTGTTTTTCACTCGGAGCCGGAAGACCCGAAACGCATTCGCTTCCCGAATGTTGTGATTCGATCGCAGCACACAACAAAAACGAAATCAAATGTGGCCGGCTTTGCATTCCCTGCGGTTTCCTACCCGACGAGAGGTGATCGATGCGAGTTGGAAATTATATCCCAAGGCGTTGATTTCCATCGTCTTGTGTTACGGCAACGGGGCACATTTTCCAATAAGAGAAAATTAGTTCCTGCTAATCTGATAGAGGTTTTATTTTTATTAAAGAAGTTTTCTGTAAGTTTGAAAAATGAATGCCATTTTTCTTGACTCTATTGTTGTTTTTCATGGACGACGGATGTTTTTAATAAGCCGAACAATTTAATAATACGTGATTGTGCTCTTTTATGGCTTGCCACGCGTGTCACACGTTCGTTATCGTTGCCACCGCTCATCACATGCCATTGCGCGACTCTGACGTGACAATGCTACACAACTCATGCTCAGTTTGATGCGTCATGCCGCCCTCGCCGCCGCTAACAAGCCTCTAAACATTACAGACGCAGCACGTGAATGTCGCATCGCCGGCGGACGTGGAAATTAGCCGCAGCGTAATCGAATTATGCGAATCGCACGAAAACAACCCTAATCGTCTTGCGCCTTTTATCCCCAATCGAATTGTGTGTGAATTTATGATGTTTGCAAGCTTTAAGCTTCAACTTTAGCCATCGGTTTTTGTTTTTGCTCTAGCTTCAATTTATACTTCAGCGTAATGCGGAAGCGAGTTTTTGACGAAGCGTTAATAATATCAAATCGATGCGCCTTGCTTAGCGTGGCCAGCACGTCGGCAGTTAACGCTCGAGTGGGTTTTACATTTTCCAAATTGGCCCCATGCAAGAGCACAAGATGACGTGCGCGCAAACTTGCGAAATCGGGAGTAGTGGCGGCGGCGCGGTTAAGCTGCAAGTAAACGATGCAGGCTGCAGCGGCCTAATTTCCACGCAGTTGCCGGAAAAACACTTGAGTGCAATTTAATGCAGGAGATAAAACCATATTTAAATAGATAGGTCCTAAAAAGTTTAGTAAGGGTGGTAAAATGGTGAAAATGCGAACAGATTTTTAGCAAACTGTTGAAAAAAACACAATGACAAATAGCAGAGAGGAACATTTCATTGTACGTTTAATTTGTGCCTTTTTTGCTGTGTTTTGTGGGAAAGTTTGCGAAGCAGAAAGACCTTGGTTTTTGTTCTGTGGCCTCGGCATCGTTAGATCGTCGCGACGCATTCAGTTCAAGGCTAAAGTAAGCAAAATCATTATTAGAGTATAAAAAAAACTGCTCAAGGAGAAGAGAATGGCAATACAAATGCAACTTTTTCCAAGTTAGCTTAAGATTATAATTTATTCAATGTAGGCAACTACTTAAACTTACTTACTTCAAGCGAAAATTAAACTTTCCAAAAGTTTAAACTGTAAATTGTAAAACTCTATTCAACTTCAAAGTCATCCGAAACTTACAATTTGGTAGAGTCGCTAGCACTGAAGCGTTACTAACCTTTTTACTTGATGAATTTTGTAGTTTCTCAAAACTAAAAAATCCGAAATCACTTTTTTTGTTATTTATTTTGTAAATTTTTACCAACTTTATATAAGAATATTTTTATTGATTTTCAACTGTTTGGTTTTATATGCCTTAGGCAACTATATATACTCTTATTAAGACGTCAAAATCATGGAAAATTGATAAACCATGTTTCTAGTACTAAGCATTTAAATTTTATAAACATAAAAGTATCTTAAACAAAACACTTTTTATAAGATTTTTAATATATTTAATCATAATTTCTATATTTTTAGACTTGATACAAGAAGGTTTTACTCTTATCTGCGTTTGAAATTTATAATTTTTTAAGAAGTTCAAGCTGTCATTTCTCCCAGATTTTATTCGAGTACATTCGAGTAAGTCCGTATGCCGAAAAATTCAAAACTTTGATCATACCTTCCAGACTAATTTTACTTGCATCAACGGCGGGAAATTATTTATTATGTTAATATAACTTAACACATACTAAATATTTATTTTTAAAACGTTTTTATTTTTTGTTTTCTTATAACTACGTAAATCATGGCAACCGTGCGGTGACAGTTTATGACACATGACAGTTTAGAGTTTCAGGTCAATTTCAAATAAAGATTCTTATCATAAAATTGCCAAACCTCTGATTTGATTACAAAATATCAGCTAAAATAATTTATAGTAAAATTAAAATTCGAATTTTTTATTAGATAAAAACATCTTGCTAAATCTTCAACTTTTTATTTATTTGAAGTAAATTCCCGTATTAATTCATGCATTTTCAAATATTCATTTAAAGTATCAAGTGATATATGATTGATTCTCCATGTTTGATATGGTAATTCTCTTTGAAATGCATTCAAGAATATTCGCTCTCATAGTGGGAGCTAGTTTAATATTGATGCGTTTCGATTTCTCAGTAAATATCCATCCGCCAGGAATATTTCTTTCAATCCGTCGTCAAAGACGCTCACTCTTTCAACCCGCCAGCTTCAAAAACTAGAAAAACAGAATCTCGAGCTAGGCGTCCTCACGTGATTCTAACGAACCGTATTCACACGTCATTCGGCCACTAGTTACACATTCCTGTCACACATCGCACATCCCCGCCGCATAGTGAGCACCGTTGCAGGCGGAGGTATAAAACATTTCGTGCGCTTTGAAGCAAATTTTTCTCCCAGTCTAATGGTGGCTACTGCAGCGGCTCAATCCGTCCTAGTGCGCGTTCATCACGGTTCGGGTGCTTTTTTCGTGCTCGTTTTTTTAATTATCAATTTTCTTTGTTGAGCGATTTTGTCTTGATTGTTGGCCTGGCCGTTGGCCTGCATCATCAGACGCCGGAAGCTTCTATCTGAAAGTGATTTCGGTGAAATAACGCCAAGACGATGAGAAGTCAGAAGCAACGAGGAACCAGCCGCAATAAAACAGAAAACTGTGGAAATGTCTGTGGAGAAATCTTTTCCTAGATTATTCTTTGTGTCTATGAAATAAGGATAAAATAAATTAACTCTATTATTGACTCAATCTCAACATAACTTATTAAGCAACCAAAGAACAGAGTTTATTGTCCATTATTTATCTTAACTTCTTTAATACTTTTATAATAGTCTTTTAATGTAATTTAATGCTCTTTATGATTTTGCTGTCAACAACATACAGCGCATTTGCAATACTTGAAAACAGCTTGCTTTTACATGACAATACGCCACTCGGAGAAATTTATATCTGCACGTCTGCAGGATATTGCGGTTGGCCACTTTCGACAAGAACAATATTGTATCATTCTTCTCAGAGAAACGCAAAGCAAGAGCACTAGAGCTTTAAGTCCAATATAACTTTTTTTCTATACTTGAAGATGCAGAAAAGAAATACAAGCCGATTCCAAGCGCATGTCAGCAAACTTAAACTTTAACCGCCAACCAGCCACCCGTGAGGCGGTGAACATGACCGAAACGTGTTTACAATATTCCAGCGGTAAACGGTCGAAGAGAATAACGCTTTTTAACATACATGGAAGATGAGTTAATAGCACTAGGATGAGACAAGGAAGAAGAAATAGGTTAAAGATATTTATTGTTTTTTTAAACATTAATTTTTTATTATAGTTTAATTAAAGACAAAATTGGATTTGATTAAAAGTTTATGATTTTAGTAATAAATCAAGAAGTAGTTTAAAGTTGGCAACCCATTTAACAATCTTACATTTAATATAACTTATGGATTAATATTTTAATTGTTATGTATTGTTTTCATATTATTGTGTTTATTTGAGTAAAGTATTAGACTATTTTAAACAATTTAAAACTTCAACATTGTCTGCTTTTCTCGCTTATTGTATTATTTTATGCAACACAATACACTACATCATCTTCTCTTGAATATTTTTGCTTACAATGATATTCAATACACTAGGTCTCAATTTGCGTCTTTCCAACCCTTGACTGGTGGTTGGCACAAAGTGTATTTATGATCACAGACTAGAGTTGAGAGTATTAGACGACGTCGTTGACGCGCTGTTCGGTTTGGCGTCTGCTCCACTCCTTTTATCTATTTTCTGTGACGGATCTTGTGATGTGGCCTGTAGGTTGAGTTCGGGTCACATTGATTTGACCTTTTAAATTTTCCACCCCCCTGCTTTGCTGACTTTGTCGCGCACTGAATTTTTAAATGCACTTTAGTTGTTAATTCAAGTGCAGACGATTCCAAGGCCATGCCTCAGGATCAAAAGCGACATGGTAAAAAATATAACAACCACAATTGAATAAAGAGTAGAGTGCTTTGTACAGGATGATACTGCTAATGATTTTTCAGTTTGTGCTACGTATTTTCGTAATAAATGGAAGACAATAAGTGCACTTGATGTAAATTTTTCCAATCTTTCGGTTTTGGTTTAAGTTGACTTTAATAAAATTTTGCAGTAAAGATGTGCAGATATTTAATGTAAATGTATGCATACAAGGCAAGCATATCCGGTTTTTACCACGTAAGTTAAATACACGCGAAGCCAATCGACCATTTTGCAATAAAACGCAGTGAAACTAAATGAAATTTTCATATCATGTGTGCAAACGCAAAGAGTAATTTAAGCAAGATTAAACTATGGAATAATTTATAGCAATATGCTATACAGTGTGTTGTGGCCACGGAAAAATTTAGCAGACCTGCGCCATTGAGACGCAAATGAGTAAACAATGTTTTGCATAAATTCACAACCATACACGTTAAATCATTATCCTACTTAACTGCAAACTACATTTAATGAAAATCTGTTTAATTGATTTTATTTATTTGTTGTTTAATTTTACGTTGAAACAAATTGTGTTAAATGCTTAAATTCTTACAGTTTAACGCAATTACATGTGAAAAGCAGATTTATGCATCACTTTTGTCTAATCTTATTAGAATAATAAAAAAAATCAAATTTGTTTATGTCACTAAAAATTTAAATTTTATAAGTAAAAAGTATTTTGAACAAAACTCGACATTATTTGACTAAAAATATAAAACTGAGATAAAAAATAAGATTTTTAAAAGGAATTTAATCATTTTACAGAGATTTTAACACATTAAATTTTTTAATTTTTAAATATAATTCCAACACTCCTTTGTTGCTCTTATAGTTTTTCAAAAAATCTAAGCTGTCATTTCTCTCAGGCCTTATTCAAGAACATTCGAGTAAGTCCGTATGCTGGAAGATTCAACATTTATATTTTATCTTCTGCACTAATTTTCTTTATTATGTTAAAAGAATCATTTTAAGATTTCTTAAATATTTATTTATAAAACCTTTCTGTTTTTTGTTATAAATGTTTTGCTTAAGTTTACAACCATATACGTTAAATCATTATCCTACTTAATCCCAAACTACATTTATTTTGTTTATTTGTTGTTGTATTTTACGCCCAAACAAATCGTGTTGAATGCATTCAAATTGCGATTTGGAAAACAGATTAAGCCCGGCGCCTCCACATTTTTACAGTTTAACGCAATCGAATGTAAAGAGCATATTTTAGCTCTATTTTTGACCAATTTTATGCAGTTATGTTTAATTTTAATTCTTTTACGTGTTTTATTACAAAAATAATCAAGTGCGTAAGGCAGCAACGGACACTTGAAATTTCCCTGAAACAGGCTTTTTATAAAGTGTCAAAAAAATTAATTAAATCCCAGTGATAATCACTGCTGGCAAAACCTAGTTTGTAATTGAATACAAATTACAAACTTTACTTTATTACGTCGTGCAACAAGGTAATTAAATTTTTCTCTGACAACTCGCTCGGCACAGCGCCGTCGATATTGGCGGCGCAATTTATTATTGCCTACCGGTCGACGTAAAGTGATTTTCCTAGTCGTGGCAAAATTACCGATATTAAGTCAACGCATATCTATAATTAGGTTTGCACCAATAACGATGCACTGATGCGCATCTCGGCCAACAGCCATCTCATTTAAAAAAAATTCGCTTTTTTTAGGTTTGTTTTGAACATTAAATATTCCATTGCAAGCTGAATTTTATTTACGATTATAAAATAAAATCGTTCTTTTATTTTAAACGCCGCCAGTTATTGAATTAATAATTCTCAATTCAAAACCGCACCTGGCTAATAAAAGGACATCCTGCAGAAGGAAAACGGTAAAAATACGATGTAGGTACACAACAAATCAGCGCACATCTATTTGGGGTGAAAACAAAAAAAAATATTTATTTAGTTAAAAAATTGATTGAATTGATAGTTTTTTAGTTATTGTTTTAGTTATTATTGGCAATCTATTGGCAACTTCTAAGAAGACACATGTTTTGTAAAAATAAAACAAACATAAATTTAAACCAAGAGTTCAACTAAGAAGTTTTCAAAAAAATAATAAAATATTTCTTGTTTTAAATTAACAAAATATTTTTTTAAATTTTGGTACAAAATTTTTTTTGAATTTTTAAGATTATGTATTCATTTATACTATCTCTTGTCTGCAATAAAATACCTTTATTTTTATATTATTTTTATTTATAATCATATCTATTTAATTATTGAACAATTTTATTTATAATAATTTTTGTTGAAAGTTTTTAAAGTTTTTTATAGATGACAGCCGGCAGCCAAAGAAGCAAAACAACATTTTCCTCCCACCAACTGCCTTATGAAAAATAGATTCATCTTGTTTGTCACAACTTTTCTAACTCTTTCTGGCTATTTGCCGACATGGCACTTTTATCCCATTAAGCAAATTGCGTTTGACATCGGAGCGTCGCTGAAGTAATCGAATCGTAATGCGAGTGCATAAAACTTCTATGCATAATAAAAAAGATAGACGAGTGTATTATAGCTACGTTGCCGTACCAGACTGTTCGAATTTATATATTAAGGTGATACGACGCAAAGTTCACTTTGGCTCACAAGACGCATACAAAGATTTAGAGGATTTGTTGGCAGCAGTGAAAAACACAGCAATTGCAATGACAATGTGTTCAGCCATGTTATTGCAGACACGCGGTCTTTTCTTTCACTGCTACGCATTGAATTTAAAGCGGCAGTTCAATTTGCAGCAATATTTACAGCTGCTTGTAATCGAAATGCAGTTGGGAAATGGTTGCAATACCTGGCGGTTTGACATAAAACAAAGTAATAATATTTGAAATGTTTACAATGTGTGTGTTTTACTATAAAAACAAATAAACTGTTTGCTTACATTTTAGACAAAGATTGATTTTATCGCAATTCTATAATAAAATTGATTAATTTTAAAGCAAGAGATTCTAGAACAGAACATCTGCTTTTCAATTTTAAGAATTTTAGTTGCGTACGTAACGTGTGCAGTCGTAATGAATGCAATTTCTTGTCCGACATTGTTCGCTTGCTTGAATTTATATCTGTTTGGCGCCTCCACCGCTTGTGATTGCATTTCTATAATTTGTAACATTTGCAAATCATCATAAATTTAATTTCTCCACCCTCTTACAACAAAAGACCAAGCGTGCCCATTTTAATCTTGTTGCGTAACAGAATTCCGCACATATAAATCTACTGTGCGGGCTTTTATTATATCCATTTCAACGCATTAGTTTGGCTTGTAAGAAGTGACTTAGAGTGAGCAACACGCCTCGGCATACTAATTTATATTGGTTTGTTGTGCGGGATGAGTTGTCATGCAGAAATTAAATTTTTGTAATAACTAACAACAAGATTGAATTTGAACACCAGAAAGCATCTTTTGCTGTAAGTTGAATTTTTGGACTGCAAATAGGAATATATTTAAAAAAATAATTAATCTTATTATACCTTTGTACTTTTAAGATAATATCAAATTGCTATCCACAAAGTATTCTTAGTCTTTATTTTTTCATATAGCATTATTTTTAATACACACACGTCCTCCCAATATATTCAAAAACTTGTTATCGCTTATTTGCGGTTTAAAACTAAAATCTACATACTGCATGTGTCTGATTTCACCAAGCAATTTCACCAATTTCCAAGCTTATTAGATAATTGTCTGAGCATATGATTTATTCATATAATTTTCTAGCTTTTGGGTAGAAGTTATATTTTAGGTTAAGTTTGCCACAACTAGTTCTCAAATAATTCAAATTAATAATGTGAAGACAACGGGTTTTTATAAAATATATATGACTAGAAAGATTTAAGATTTATTGTGATCTTGTAACTTATAGGTTAAGATTATTTGTACAAAATAACAACCACAAGAAACAGCAAGCGCAATCCGCCGCTTTGCGACGCAAAAATCAATAGGGTGATTTGTGAATTTTGCATATACCTCAATACTTCAACATAGAGATCAAACCTTGTTTATCCATAATTTTACTACAGAACTTTGCCTTTCTGTACATTACGCTCCACTGGTCTTTGCATATTTCCATGCGCGTGAATTGGGACTAACAAACAGCGACTTTTACAAGTTTAAGTTTTATGGACTTTATGGGATCTTTTATCTCTTCTTGGAAGATTTGTGAAACGTTTATTTTTAGCACCCTTTGATCGAGAACAGGCAAAATTTTCACCTGTTCTTTTTTCTTCGTTTTTATTTGCCTTGCACAAACACAACTGAATTTACTGCATATTAGAAGATTCCTGCTGAGCGAAGCATTTGGCTTACTTTTTCTCTTGACCCATCTGATCTCCTACACTTGTTCACGTTCTCTTAAAGCTCCAATAATGATGCGGAAGGTTAGAACTGACATTGATTGTTATGCAAGAATGGCGTAATTCCCGCCGAGGGGCGAAGGACTCTCGAGGGGTCTGACTAGTATAGTTTTCAAGTCATTTCTCTTCTTCACTCGATCAGGTTGCTTTGTGCGCTGACTTGGGAATTAAGTAAATTGGCAGTAAGGTTTCTTTTTGAGTAAGAAATCAATTTTAGCTATCCCGGTTATAGAGTTTTGCAGTCAGTAGTTTGTTGAGTGAGAATATTATAAAGTCATTAAAACTGACGTTAGTTTAATAAAATGTAGTTAGTAAAGGTTAAGTAAAAATAGTACAAAGCAGGTTTCAGTCTTGTGATGAATGTGGTTGCTTCTAGGTTAGTTTGACGTTGACGCAAATAAGAAAGTTGAATGCAGCTTAAAAAGTTTGGTAAATGGTTTAATTTTTTGATGTTTAATAATGTTTGATGATTAATTATAAAATGTTAAAAAAAATTATTTCTGAGTTGAAACTATATCTTAGAAATTAGTTTTGGTCGAGTGATACTGCAGGGATCACAGCTTAATTGCTATAAGACTAAACGTCCCAAAAACTTAATTCAAGTAAAATCCTGAAAGTAATTTAACTATCAAACACATTTAAATAAAAATAAAATGTAGGTTTTAATGGGGCAGGTAAAAACTGGCAATAAGAAAAATTAACCAAGTTGCTTGCATTTGCTCAAGTTATAACTTAAAATCTATTTTAATTTTATACCATATTTATCCATATTAAGATAATTTAAAAGATTATTTGTAAGTTAGAATATGTTAAATTTTAATAAATTGCAATAATTGTTTCTTACTAAAACAGTGCTTTCTACATTTTAATGTATAGGTGATAAAAATCAGCAGTAAAAAATGTCGTTGCAATAAAAATAATTCTTTAATGACCACTAGTTTAAAGAAAACATAAACTAATTTCTTTAAAGTTAGCAAAATACTTCTAGTATTTCTTACATGTTTGAGTTTGTTTGATTTACAATTCACATGCTTCTGTTTTTTTTTTTAGAAAAAATAAATTCATTTTATAAAAGTTCTTAAAATCTACCATTCGTTCCATCGTGAAAACAAGATGTAAAATGCAAACAAGCAATACACTAATAAATAGACGCTTTGTTCACACTTGATTTGCTCGCATATTGCATCTGCATCGTTTCTGTTTATGCCCCACGCACTCGTCGATTTTCAACTCCATTAAACAAAGTGTTTCACGGCGCGCGCGTTTAATGCGCCCGCCGCCGCCGCCGCCGCCGGACCGCAAAGCGATCGATGCTTTTAATATTTTTGCCGCACGTCGTTGGGTGAAAATATATCATAACTTTCGGACGTTTGAAATCTACCGTCGCCACCCTCTACGTTGCGCCATGCTGATTGCTTGTGACGGTGGCGACGCCCGTTTGCAAAATATCAATCTTGCGGCTCTTTGACGGTGTAAAAAGTAGTCAAAAAGTGTTTGACGTGCTGTACTTGTTTGTGACGCATGCAGATTAAAAATTGATAAGCAAAAATTTGATATTAAAACAAAACCAGCATGTTGACGGCTTTAATTTTAAAATAAAAAAATAGTGGTAAAATGTACAATGTGTTACTTGTCTTATTCAATTGCTTATGGTTTTTTTTAGTTGATATTAATAATAAAAAATCACAAATAAAATTGTTGTTTATCTTTGCATTTAGGTTATTTGCAGATTATTTGTTTATCTATTTGTAGCAGCCGTAGCATTCTAGCATTCAGAACCACTCTAACTTTCCGAAAAGATATCAAATACACATTGCGATAAAACTCCTTTCGCATCTTATTTACGCATTGCCTAGAAGCTTCCAAGTAAGATTGTACAAATAATTTTCAATACAATACGACTGGAATTTTTGCATGCCGTAAAGATTTACGATGCTATCAAGCTAAAGGTATAGCGAGCAAAAAATTTGTCCAAAAATCCATTTCCATAAAACATGCGCCAATTCCAATTCAATACATCTTGCACCTGCGAGTGTCGGAGTTTTATGATTGGTGTAAACTTAATCCAAACTTGTTTTTATTTCCCCTTCGTTTGATTGAGAGGATCTATACTCGGATTTGCTTGATGAGACGCGGCAGGTCTTTGACAAGTAGAGAATTTTCCGAAGTCTATTCGCGCAATTCCTACGGCGCTCGAGAATCCCGTAGAAGGGGAATCCTTACATATCGATTAAATAGAGGGATACGTTAGGCGTGTAGACGGATTACGAGAAAAGTGCAATAAAACCGCACCGGCAGGTATTGATTGTGCATTAAAAAGCAATGTTTGCAATGGGTAAGTGAACGCGCAAATAACCAGGTGGAAATTTATCATGTCGAGCATCGCCGGAAATTATGTATTCGACAATTATCAAACAAAAATTGACTTGTTTATATGTGGGAAATTGCGTATTCTCTCTAGTGGACTTGAAATGCATCTGTACACAATTTACATAAAAGAGAGGAAGTCAAAGCAATATTTGTAGATGTGAACTTTAAACAGCATTATCTCTTGTAATTTTTATAATAAATTATTGGTATAAACAAAATTATAATATATAATTATTATTTTATAGCTAGTATGATTTTAATTCTGTACTAAAAATTTAGAAAAACCGAAATTTAAATAAATGCAAAGCCAAAATAGATTTGCTTTCAAATAAGAAAAAATTTTAATAACAGATTTATGCTTTTCAAAAATAAAATTTTACAATAAATATAATTAAAATTCAAATAAAATTTAAAATTATTTAATAATCTTTTTTTGAAATTTGAAAATCAAAATTGATTCAAAAGTTGTTCAGCTTTTTACCGAAAAAATTTTTCCACGACATCAAAATCAGTAAACTTAATTTTAAAGCGGAATAACATAAATCATACTAAAATATTATATGCTAAGCATAACAATCTTAAGTATAAATTTTTTATATTAATAAATAATTATTATTACTCTATTTTGTAGGTCAGTGGTCAAGTCTGTAGCAGTCTGTAGTGAGCTGCATGTTCGAGAAACACGGGTTCAAATCCTGCTGGGATTATATTTAAAATAATGTATATCCTAACCGAATTTAGTTCCTTTAAATGTTAATAAGCCTGGTAGTTGATAATGTATAGGTCATGTACGGTGTCGGTATCTGGTATGATACACTTCAAAAATAAAATTAATGTTTTTTTCTTGTATCTATTGAAACTACATTATTCTAGAAAGTCTTTGTTTGATTCTTGAATGTCATAGCAACCAGATGTAAAGCAATTCCCCTGCCGTATGCAATGCACTTTCCATGGCTGACAATCTCAAATCCAACTTGAGCATCGCCACAACTTTTCCCTCACCATGCCGCCAAGTTGTGCCAAGTTATGAGACAAGAGCAGGTAATCTGCAGCTCGGGGTTTTGCGCTGCCACCCTCCTCCCAACATGCACCTTGCTCCAAGAAAATTGAATTTTATGCTAACTTTTTGTGATTTTGTATTTTGGCGCGTTCAATTCACGCAAATTGATTGAATCGCATGTAAATGCTCTTTATTTATTGTATTGGGTTTCAAAATACATTTTAATATAAAACTAAATAATACTATATCAAATATTACAACCATTAAAAAAATCATAATTTTGTTGGATAAAAATAAAAATGTTCTTTTCATCTTGCATTCACGGCAGTAAAATAAAATTTTGCTAAAACACCGCAGGAAAAAACGTGTACCAAAATTTTGCCGCTTTTCCACACTGATTTTTCCATCATCAGTCTCGTCGCGTTGATGTGACACACTAATTGCTTTCTCCCCACAGTTTCATTGAATTTTCCACTGAATTTTCCACTGTAAAATTTCTCGTCTGCACATAATGTTGAATATCCAAAATTTTAATGCAATAACAAATGTAAATATTCCACGTACATGTTATGAATATCAAATGTGTGGATCAACAAAAGATGCTGATACTCTCGCATAGGGATGTTTTGATGTGGCTTGATGCGGCATTTGCATGGCGGTTTAGTAAAGAGGCGTCGTGTTGAATTTGAAGCTCTCTTTGTGTCAATGACAATTTGCGCTTTAATGGAGTGTAGCACGTCTTAATGCAATTTATAGTCTTAAGGAAGGTTGCGTTGATTTGCATTGATGAGTGTGAGGCAAGCACGATAGGTGCCTTTAAAAACGTAAATGGTTTTAATAATGGCGCATAACGTCTTAGAATAATCTGCAGCGACGGGCTTAAGAAGAGTACTATTATCTGGCAGTAATATAATAGTAGAGTGACTTAATAGGTAGAGTAAAGGAATTTTTAAAGTAAATAGATTTTGTAAGAAGATTGGATGATTGCACATGAAAGGGTCATTCTTATAAATAAAGCCCTAATTTGCAGGCTAAGAAGGAAAATGATAAGATTTTCCACTTTTAAAATATTTGTTTTGAAACAACAGAAAAATTAAGAGAAAGAGAAAAAATAAGAATATTGGTAAGATAATAAAGATAGCGTTCTCAAACTGGATATATTCTTAATTAAAATAGAAACAGAAAATATAAGCACTTATTTTATGTATTTTCTTAATTAAACCAATTAAAAACACGTTTAAACATCTTCTCTTAATGCTTTAGGTTTTTCCATATTTGCATTTTATAGTTCAACCATCTAAAAATTTACCAACATTTTGTAAATATTTATTTGAATAAAAGACAAAAACTCTACATTAGGTGGCGCTTTATGACAGGTTGTTTTAAATATAAAAATTGCTGCTAAAATTCCAGTTTTCTTTCTTATCGCAATGTTTTTTTCCGTTGCTTCTCAATGAATTTCCTGTCTTTTTAATTTTGTTGTACCACACATAAAAAAGCCACTCCAGATTATATAAAAAAATAACTCCCTGCTTGAGGACGTCTTATCACCCTGCCATCTGCACACAGCGGCGTGTCAAAATGATGGTCCTTTCTAAGCCTTTCAAGCAAGATCAAGCATCCACACAATGTTCATCTTAAACGAATAATGCATTTATATATCCACTGTGAATGACTATGCTGCTGCGAACACAGCTTGCGTCTGATACTCTGCAAGCTCAAATGTCCGAGCTTCGCTCTTGCAATGACGATCACTAGCAATAGACTTTAATTAAACCTTTGTAGGACCGCCGCGTGTATTGGACTCTGTATTTGGGATGAGAGATGCTCCAACTGCAAGTGAATGGAGTCTTTCATTCTGAGCGCTGATTTTTTTTCACTTTGCGCGTGCAGTGAATGGAATCGAACGAATTGTATAGATATGTTGGTTTTTGTGCTTCGCTGGTATCATTAGCAGATGAGATTGCTTTTGTTTTGTTCCTAGAAACCATCGTGAGCGTTGATTTATCCGCTCACACGCGAGAGCTTTCCTGCTGGTGCAGCATGTGCTTGGCACAGAGGCGGCAGCGTGTCAATTAATTCCTCTGTAGTCTGCCCTGCGACGCGAATAACTTATGTCCCGTTATATTATTTGCGTGCCGGCGACAAGATAAGAGCGCGGAAGTCTTTTGTGTGGGCCAACGAACGCAAATGATAAAAGTTGTGCGCTGACTGGAATATTCAGCGCGTATTTTTCCTGCATTGCTCCCATTTGCAGCGCGAGAAATCTCATTGTGCGCCTCCAGCTCGATTACACATCTACACAAGAAAACATTGCTTGGGAAATTTGACTTTGTGTTCTCCCTGCAGCACGCCAACAAATTCTGCAACATTTATCTGACAATTACAGGAAAGCGGTGGCAATTGCCTCTGCGTTGTATTTCAAAGAATTCTCGATATCTTTACTCGCGGAAGGTTGATTATTTAGTTTCTCGGCGAAAAGCGTCGCTTACAGATGCAATGCTAGTGTCTGTGTCGCATCAAGTAGAAGCCGTACTGTTTTATGCAGTGCAGAGTTTGAGTGCAATGATAAAAATTTCATTCGTTTGAAATTGACGTCGTTTAGATCGGCACCGATGGCGGTGGCGTGCGTACTTGTGAACGCAACGGGATAATGCAAGTAGTTCCGTCGATTGCGCACTATTCCCAGACGTGCGACTGGCTGTGTGGCAATTGGAAAATTTGCTATATCCTCAACATCCTGGGCCACTCGTGTGCTATGGAGCAATAGTGGCAATACCATTTGCTATTAACCGGGGAGGTTGTAAAACTTGTCGTAAAGTTGCAAAATTTTGTGTTGCCAACAAGAGCTATGATTATAGATGAAATTTTGATTGGTTATGAATTGTATGAGGTAGTTATTATTGAAGCTAAATCTTTGTTTGTAAAGTTTGTCAATAGTTGGTGCTAGATAGTATACACAACCATTTTAAAATTTGATCCGATTACTAATTAGTGTTATTGTTTCAGGTATAAAACTATAAAGAAGTGAAAAGTGATAATGTTCTCTTCTCTTCAATCTCAGAATTGGTTCAGCAACTGCACTCAACTTCAGTGTGAATGTGTGTGACTCCAACATCAATGAACCAAAAACTATAGTCTGTAAAGTTTGCAGTTCCTTGGAAAATCCCATGTGGTTGTGGAAATCACACTAAAAGATTTGACCGATGTATTATCTCAGTTTTGCGTGCCTTGTGTGTTTTACCATCTGGTTTGGATCTTTGTCCTTATCGAATGGACAACTAGCATGGACTCCCATCTATGTCGATGGAAAAAGTGAGTCACTCTTTATTCTCAAGAATTTAGTTCTGAGTAGCATGTTAAAGTTATAATGCACTTGTGTCGTTTTAATTGCATTAAGTTTCCATTTATTACCATAATATGAAACATGTTTTGATGCGCACTGCTCTCATCGAGCGTAGGACAGTCCGGAGTGCATATGCAAGTTGTGTCGGTATGCGGACGAATTTAATTACATTTCCAAATTAACCAAAAAGCGATATTTCAGTTGAGCGCGAATTTCACGTCGACGTGCTGGTGTGCTATCTGCAAATTTGTTGCGACGCCGAATATGCACTCGGCCGACTGTGCTCGCGTATTAATTACGCGCGCAATTAATGCCAAATTCGTTGTTCAACACACTCTCTCTGCGTAATAACATAAGTATGCTCCTATCAACTGCTATCAACTTCTGATTGTATTAAAGCGGCAGAAACCGCTTCGTGGGGTTTTATTGAAGTATGTAAATATTACCTGAAAACAAGCAAAGGTAAAAATGTTATTCCAATATTTTAATTAGAGCTTAAAGACATGCGAGGGTAAACAATGATCAAAGCAGTTAAGGATGACAATAACAAGATGGTTTAGTTGTTAAAGACTTTTTCGTCTGCGTCATGCGCCTTTACCTGCGTTTGTGCATCTTCAATCTCCTTAGCGCTTTATTCACGCTTCGGTCGCGCTGTGACACAATGCAAACACGAATTGTTGATTAACTGCGGCCCGTGTAATCCTTTTGCACCGCCGCTATCCGTTTGATTGGGTAAGGGCATAATTGTTTTCGAGTATGTTCTTCAAAGTGTACTGCGGCCTACGAGCAATTAACGTCAATCACCAACCGGCGCGGGCGTTTGTGTTTGATGAGAGAGGGAATTCAATTGAATAAGAAAGGTCGAAATCAAATGGTTGCTAAGGAACCGTAATGAGATTTGTTTGTTCGCAAATGAGCACTGAGGAAAAAGGTTAGATGAAGAAAGAAATGCAAGTATTTGTTGAGAGATGGCGCCTAAAAATTGGACTTTACTATGTTGAAAAATAATAAAATGTTACGCATTAATTTTATACAAAAAAAAAATAATTACAAATTTAAGTAATTAAAAAATGTCTTTATTTAGAAATATTTTAGAATTATACAAATTTGCAAACTTGGTGTTTAAAAATATAGGCATTGCAGAAATATAAAACGGGATGACGCTATATGCGTTTTATGTAAAGATAACAGTTTTTTCAGTCTTAATTTCCTAATAAAAACTAGAACATTCATGGTATCTAATAAAATCCACATTAAAGCAACAGTATAAATAAGAATGCTGAAAATATAAAAGCAGATGTTCGATTGTGATAATATTTCTAGCATCGCGTTGTCTACCATAAATTTGAGCGTTTTATGCATAATAACTTTAACAACCAACCGCTGCTTGCACCACCTGATAAATATTTTACTCTGTCGTCCAAGCGGGGGACTTATGCATCGTTTCTCAGTTTCCTCCCCACATTACTTCCGGTCGGGCGCGTTTTGTCGAATAAAGGATGCAATCACGGCCGCGCTTTTATGACGAACGCTCCAGACCACAATGTTAGTCGCACGCACCTTGCACTCTCGAATCTCATCGCCCGAAATCACCGTCACCGGCGAAACAACGCTATTCGAAACTTTCGAATTTGAATTGAAACTCGCCGGATCGATGAACAGATGCGCGATAAAGCCGGAATTGGCAGGCGATGCAAAAATGCACAAATCGCAAAGTCAGGAGTAGCATGCAACAAAAACAGACCATGCATGAGTGCACGATGATTCAATCCTGGGGAATTGAGGATTGTCTCTCACCGCTAAAGCAGCTACGTCATGACTGGCATTGTCGACAGAGGGAAAACGAGCTTTTCCGCGCTGCGGGCAAACGCAACTTTTTTAATTACAAAAATGCAAATTCCTCTTCGGTATTTTCCGCCGCTGGCAGGCGCGTTGTATATCGTAGTAAAAAAGTTGATTTTAATTAAACCAGCCGCGATGATTAGCCATACAATTTGCATTTGTGTAAAGCGACGTGATTTCTGCAAGGTGCAGATGGAGGAAATTGGTCATTGTTGGAAGCAATAAATTTCTAGATTGCCCGGCAATGACCGCTTGTTGAGAGAAGCTACGTTTTAATGATGATCGCCTCGAAGGTTCTGCAAATTAAAGAAGTTGCAGCGCGAAAGTTGAAACAACGCTGTACTGATAAGTGTTACATGTTAAGGGTAATATGCTTTACGAAAATAACAAACAAAGTTTAATGCTTGTAGTTGTGTTCGATATAATTCTTAGTTTTCGTTTCCACGGTCCGCTGACATATTAAACGTATTCATAAAACGCGTTAGTGTATACAATGAATTAATGAAAAAGGAAATTAAGTCGTTTACCATACTGCAAACAGCAGCGGCGTGAAATGTGAGTTTTAATAATGAAAAACATTACCGGTGCGTTAAGCACGTTCGGTGCTACGACCCCGCCAATCCTGATATAATACCACTCTTGTTGTTGTTTTATTTTTGCTGCCCGCTGAATGCTCCTTTCTTGAATAGCACATTCTAGAGAGTTTCCAACATTGCGTTGCAATTGAGATGGAAAGGTGTTGGAGTCTTGCTGCTACAGTTGCAGGAAAGCCGCTTGCTGCTTATTGATTATGCAGATGAACGACAAAAACTGCGACGCGTTTAGCTGACGGCGCATCGAGAAAACACGAGTTTGCTCCAAATAGGAAATGACTTTAATTAAACATTGCAATAATCACAAATGCGCTGGTGGTAGCGGTGCGAAATGATTTTACTCATGTTTATTCCTGTCTGGAAGGAAACGAGACATTTCAGCAGACAGAAGGACAATTATAGTTAACGCTTTAGTTTTCTGTGAAAGATGTAGGACTGCGTTAGAGTACGCCTGAAATGTGAGTGGCAGGATAGACAATAGGAGCTGGAGTAACAGGATTGCTTGAGGTAGTTTATTTTTTGCTACCTGCTGCTTAGATGAGTTGATTGTTAAAATGACAGAGGGATGTCAATAATGCGACAAGATTTTATTACTTATGTTTCTTTATTTATATCGTAGTAAACTGAAAGAAGATTTAGTGTCGCTCTCTGAAATACAAAAACGTAATTTTTCAGAAAATGGTTTATGCAGAAAAACAAGAAATCGGTTGGAATTATAATTAACTTTCCTCATAAGTAACCTCAATAAAAAAAACTTAAAAAAAAACACAGCAAATGTTTTAAAACTTCATTGTTTTCCTTCCTTTGAACTACCTGTCTGAGCATATAATTGTCTTTCCTAGAACAATAGAGAACATAAAGCGCATTCCAACAAAATACGAGTTTCTTAATGATAAAAAAGTTTTTTTAAATTAAAATATTAATCATTTCTATTCACCTAGAATAGTTTCTATTGTTTTACCTTGAATTTAAGTTAAATTATGGTTGAAGGACCGTTGGTCAATGGCTTTGCATATGTATGATTGAATGTACGATATGTATGACACTTACTATAAGAAGGCAACATACCGAAAACATTATATCAAGTGAATATTAGTAAGTGTTATATGAATCTTAAACACTTCGTAACCGCACTCAACAATACTCAGTTACACGCAGGTAACAACATAGATACAACACTAACAATATTAAAAACAGACAATAGGCATTTAATTCAAAACTCCTTAATTGGCATACCCAGTCACACTTTCAGACAATCTTTAAATCCTTCCGACTAATCTCATAATCCTTAAAATACCAATCCCCAACAGAAGAAATAGTCGACCAGCCTCTACTCAATAGAACTAATTCAGAAACTATATAAATTGGAAACAATCATAAGTTACTTCCATACTGAAGGAGACGACATGCCGAAAACGTTTTATTAAGTGCATTTAACTAAGTGTATAGTAAAGTTTTATCTAAATACTAAATACTCTATTATATTATTATTGGAAATATATTTAAAACAAAAAATTAATACAATTGTTTTGAACAAGAATGTCATTAAAAAATTGGCTTGTTTGACTGAAACAAACTTTTATTCTCAGTTTTTGTTGCGTTTGCTTTATTTATATTATGTTATATATTATATAAGTAATTTGATTTCATAAATTTGTTCCTTGCCTAGTTAATTTTCTTATCTGTAGCTGAATGTTTTTCCCTAAAATTTGCATGCCTTGCAATGCAAATAATGCGGCTGGGCTACCTGGCAATTTGCATGGTTTAGGCGTAATTCAGTTGTTGTGTCTTGCGCCCCAAGCGAAACCAAAAGCGCGCCCCAATAAGCATCGCATATTCCGCGCGTTGCACGCAGGCTTTCGCTTCCGCCAGAGGCATTAAACCCTTCGCTCCCTCGGACAAGCGACATATGCATGGCGCACACGTCGACAATTTAATCCGACGACTAGCTTCGTAAAGTTTCACGCAGATGTGTATAATGTGTGTAATATGTGCTGGCCGTCTTACAGTTGCCCCAAATTGAGTCTTAGCCCAAGTTGGGACAAAGGTTTAATGAGTTTACTGATGCAATAGGACAACAAGATGGCGACATGTTTGTGTTTGGACTTGTTTTTTTCATGTGAGCGTTGTTTTTTGCTTCTTGCGACTAATGAACAAATGTGTTTGTCTTACAGGCCAAGTGGACCTGTGGACACAGCAGGCAAAAGGTTGTGCTTGCCCTTGGGAGACCGGCAACACACAATGCGCTTGCTGTGTCTCCGATGGTGGCTGCCATTGTGGCAAGGAATCTCCGAATCGATGCACGCAATGTGGACTTGAGCAGTACTGCAATCACAGTAAGTACCTCAGTCTGTTTCCTTCCCATCTAATCCAGAATTGCACCAACCTTCTCACCACTTTGTGCACAAGACACAGTACGATGGTGGCATTAACGCACATCGTGCTTTGATTCGCCGCACCAAAATCACTCTTGGCTGCGTGCATCACACGTTTGATGTGCCTTGTGATTCCTGTCGGATTCGACAAAACAGCACAATGTCTGACCAGATTACAATTCTTGGCTACCAGAAACAATGGTGGCAACAACATGACAATTAGCTGGTATCCCAGTTTGAGCAGAGTAATGCGCATTGAATAAGGCATTACAACCCTAAGAATGTCATTAACATAACGCATTTATTTTGGTAAAATTGCCAGCGGCGGCGACTTTGTTCTATTTTGAAGAGGAGCCTTTCTCGGGTTAACTGATAATATGGTGGCGTGCAGCTGTTTGCTGCCGGCGTAACGTAGAGCCAGCAAAACAAGAGTGTTTTCGCCAGCAGTTGCAAAGTTTCGGCAAGGTCCAATTTGTCGGAATGACGTCTGCAATTACACAGGATAGTGTAATAATGTTTTGTTAGAAAATATTAAAATGGGTATTAAACTATTTTTTGCACTTAGTGATCAAAATCAAGCAAATTTTAGTTTTATAGTTTTATCAATAAACAAGTTATAGTGGTATTTCTGTTGAATTTTAACTTTGGAATTGAGTAGAAAAACATTAGGTTTATTTAGGAAATAAATATGAATTTGGTTTGGCTTAAAAAAAAAAAAAACAAGTCCAGCATCGTTTAATTACAAGATTTCATGTTTCCAAACCAGAAAACTTTCTTTTCTGTTTCTAAATTTGCGCATCTCTCATAAAATTGTCTTTAAATTAACAAAAAAGTACCAATTTGTAAAATTAAGTTTAATATCTTTTAGTATTCCATGAAGCTATTCTTAGTTGTGAAATCTTAATGAAGAAACTACTCAACCCAAAATATTCTTTCCCCAAGTATGTTAATTAAAAATGCATTTTGATTTGCTAGAACTAGGTTAACACTAAAATGGTTTCAAGTTTTATTTATAAAATAAAAGGATCACTTTGGTCACTATAAAATATACTGTGTTCAACCCACGCCAGCATATCCAATATTCAGAAAAGTTATTTTGGGCACTGAAAATTGACGCCGAATTTAATTATTAAATACGCTTTTGCAATCTCATGGATGTCTAATGTGCATATTCGTGA
This sequence comes from Diploeciton nevermanni, assembly GCA_027575565.1. NCBI lineage: Eukaryota > Metazoa > Arthropoda > Insecta > Coleoptera > Staphylinidae > Diploeciton > Diploeciton nevermanni. Next base: position 6,955,778 of record JAODIE010000004.1, read on the forward strand.
CTCAGTCTCTTTTACGACCTATCAATAGAGGTGGCAAGAAAGATACGTTGATTAATTGATTCGGTTAGTCGCATTTCCGTAAATCCGCTTATTGATCGTCCTACCGCTTGTGGGTCGGAACAAAACACATTATAAATTATATTAGAGTAAAAAGGTTTTGTAACTTATTTATGATGTCTCCGACCTTTTTCTCTCTGGAATAATTTGTCATGTTGCTTTACTCAGGTGGATGAATGGAAATAGCGGATTGTCATTAATTGTATTGATCCATGTTGGAATTAAATTAAGTTGCTTAATCATAAAGATTATTCCAACGTATTTTTCATTTTCAGTGTGCAATCTTACGATTACATCCGCCGAATTGTATGAAAAGTCCGGAAAATATTTCGGCCAGGTCAAATCACCGTCGTTGGAGGGTCCGAATGCCTGCTACTACACCTTCGTACCGCAGCCATTCCAGCGGATTGAAATACAGATTTACCGGCTTGTCAATGCGGGCAGGTTTAATGGCACCAGGTGAGAGCATATGGTTGTATAAAAATGTAAAATGTAATTTTGTTTGTCTTAGGAGGTATGATTCTCATATTGTTAAGCTTTTTTCTATAATTACTTGTACTTAATTGGTAACGTGATTGAACTTCAAATAATCGGTTTGAAAAAATTTCATTGCGAAGTAATAACAATAATTTCAAACACAAATTCTTTATTAATTGTTCAGAAATCCATGAATTCAAAATTTGGTCTAACTAGATTCTATTAGAATTTTTTTATGTTAATGAAAAATATCATTGATATAAATTTTACATTGTGATAAATTTATAAACTTAATTCAACTCATTGCAAACCCTATTTGGTTCTCAACCCACTCATTTAAATCAAGCGCACATTTTACCGTAACCGAGAAAAGCATTAACGTTCCTATTAGAAATCGGTTAAGCTTCGCTTTGTTTCTCCCGGCCACGAATCGAGCAGTAATTGAAGGGTTATTTTCCGGTATCGAGGGCTCCAGGTGCATCGTTGGTGTCATCGCGCCGCGACAATTATATATGACACAAGCGGCCCGGTCGTGTCGCGCCACTTCGGCGCGGACGGGCAGCAATAAATCTTGACAAATTGCTCTAAATGTCTTTTCCACCCTTGACAACTACTACGCCCTCGTCTGATGCTTCCACCGCAGCGCAGACAGTCCAACGCATTCCACCAGCGCTAACTTTCTTGGGCCGTCAGCATTTTAGTCTTTCAGTTCGTGAATTTCACAATTTCACAATAAATTCGGGTCTCCAAACGCAGGCTGAATTGCAAATGTCCTGGCACGTGGTCAAAACGCAAATAGATACAAGCGTGCCTAATGCAATTCATGGATAGGTCTCTAATTGAACGCAAGACACAAAACAAGAGAATTTTGAACGCCGAGTTAAATTGAGTATGGCGATGCTTTCAGGAAATTTGCGAATTTGCATCTACCTTGGAGACTGGCAGCTTTGACTGGAATATTCAAATGATAGAGATTCAAATGTCATGTTCATTCGAGCACCTTTCCTCTAATTGAGTTCAGTCCACTTAATATTTATGGGAAATGAGCTATTGTGGCTATTGAATGTGTATTTTTAACCACACTACGCCTGCAACAAATATTTTGCTTTTGGTGAAGTTGGAACAGAAATAAATGGAATCAAAATACTGAAGGATGAAATATCGTGTTAACTGAATAAACAATTTCCATCAGTCAACAGTCGGTGAAATTATAGACCTATCCATATATTTGCAGCTGCATCTATTCCAAGGTATATAATATCAACGGTAATTGGAAGTAAAGTAATTTCCCGTATTTTTGCACCTACATTTACCTTGGCTGATTGATTGAAAACTAAGCAAATAATTATAGTACTGGAATAATTTGAGTTGCCTAACCTTAAATTAACTGATTGACTCACTAGTTTCGACATTTAAAGCAATAAATAAGAATGCCTTGATTCACTAATTAATTAATGCTCTTACTTTATAATTTAGACAATGTGATAGGTCTTGTAATGCGGAGGCAACATAGGCACTATTTATGTTTGGTAAATGCATCTGGCTGTACTTCAAGTCTGATACTGGGGTAACTAATGTCAGTTATAAGCCGTTAATCTTCGTTGATCAATTAATAACTGACCAGATATTGCTCGCATAGGTTTATGACATTTCTATAATTACTATACTTCCTGTTAGGGTTCTAGCAATTATTAAAAATTTTATTGGCTTTTCTTGGAACGCCTAACAATTTCTTTTTTGTTGGGTTTAAACAATAAACAGAGTGTGGTTACGATGGCAACATGCCGAAAACGTTCTATCAAGAAAATATTAGTAAGGGTTAAAGTGAAATCTTATCAACATAAGCAATAAACAAAAATATCAGTACAAAATGCAAACAAAGAGATTCCATGAATTGCTCTCTGCATTTATTCTCGTAGTGTAGTGCATGAGTAATTAATTATGTCTGTGGTTTGTATTGTAGCTGTGTCGGCGGCCATCTTCTCCTCATGAGTGGCACGGAACCCATGTACACTCAACATGAGAACCAGCTGTGCAGTCAGAACGAGCGCTACTCACCACCAGTCGTGTTCTTCTCAGATGAAGGTGTCGCCACTTTACTCTTCGAGTAAGTCTTTCCTACATATCTTCATTACAAGACTTTTTAGTGCCAATCTTGTGTTTAATGCCACTTAATGTTAATTTAATTGCGGAAAGGAATAAAGTGCCGATTCAAAGTTTGCGATTGTATGGTGAAAGTTCTAGAGGTGTCGGTTTTGCGTACACGTTTTCGGCATTACGACCAACCATGATTAATTGCACACACGTCGCGTCACAAGTCCCAACGTCTTCGGTCTAACTTAGACAAAACAGTTTCATCGTTAATAATGACGAGGGCAAACTTTTGCACCGCGAACGATGAAAAAGTCCACGAGGGAGTAATGCAAGTCAGCTGAAGTGTTGCACTTTGAAATGGATTGGAATTTAACTGCAAGCAATTTAATTATTCAGTCCTGCTAACATTCTTGGCATTGCTTACTATTAGCAGATACTTTAAACTATTGCTATATGCAGATGAAAATCAAAATGGCTGCGAATGCATGCAAAGTTTGGTTCCTGAAATTTATGCCAGATTATCTCGTCCTTGGAAAATTGCTCAACATCTCTCAACGGACTCGCTGTGATTTTACATAAACAACGACGTGGCAAAGAAATACAGGAATAAAAAAATGCTTTCATACAAATAGTTCGTTGTCTTTTATATTCTGAAACGAACAAGATGAAACACTAAGGAGATTTACATTGAATTTCCATTGAAAACAATTTTCTGAACATCTACAAATTACAAACGATATAAATAATTACCAATGTAATTAATAATTAATGGTCATAAATTTCTAATTTGAACACATTTTAGCAGCTTGAGCACAGTAGTAAAGTTGGACGCTGTTGGTCCTGGCTTTGTTTGGCGGCGTGCCGAGGACTGCAGACATTGATTCTCTCGCGTTAAACTTTACTCCCGTTCATTTTAGGAACTTGTTTACGTCGGCGCCGGATAGTTTTCGTTAATTAGAAGGACTTCTCATCTATGCCGACGTCATTAGCATTCATTGCTGAGCGATAAGTTTTATGAGCTTGCCAGCTTATGACAAAGATAATAAGCTTGCTTCGCTTAGCCAAGTGTTAGACTACCCAATGCACATATTTTGTTACCTAGTTTGAAGGGAAATTGCCTACGGACGGAAACGAGTCGACATTCAAACGGTGCAAAAGACCAACAAATTGGATAGTAAATTCTGCTTTACCATTCTCGTCCTCGCACTAACCACCGCTTTTCTGATGACGATGATGATGATGGCTGTAGCGGTAGTGGTGGCCGTGGAAATTCTGCAAGTCACGAATTTATATTCGCATAGTGAATTTAGTTTGCATGATTTACTGCTACAGAAGGTATTCCTCTCCGGCACGCCGGCTTTGCGCCAAGTCCGAATGTCGTATCCATATCAAAGGCGCAAACAGTTGAGAAATTACTCGCGTTTGTGTTGCCAACAGTGAAATAAATGATGCCTTCGTCTCGCGTCAGCAAACTCTGGAAAGAAAAGGCAATTAAGCAGGCGTAAGTCGTTTGATTTTTCTGTTATTTCCACATGATGTGCATTAGCAAATGTTCTTGTGGTTCTTAATTAACGTGTCCCATGGTGAATTTGGTTGATTTGATCGACTGCTTCAGGAGAGTGTCGTTGCCGACGTGTATTTATTTAAGCGTGGCACGCTGTGGAAAGTTGGCTGAGTGCAGGAAAAGTTGGCCGCGTTTTGTTTGCACTTTGGCACTGGTACTACATCGTAAATTCCGTCACAAACAGCCATAATGCAATGGAATCTATTTGTCTGGCAAATCAATACGAACGAGCAAGTTCTGAAATTGTTTTAAATTTAAATGTCATTCGTTAAAAGTCAAAAGCGTAAATTTGCATGTCAGACGTAAGCCACTCTCGGAATTGCTTTCTTAACCGCTGGAACGTAAAGCATTTGCAGTATTAAAAACTCATCAAGTCTCGGCGGTATAAATATAACTTCATTTGGAAATTCCGTCTTATTGATTTAGTCGAAATCTTGACGATTATACCAGGAGATTGTGCATGCTTTGGACAGGAATAAAGTTTACATTTACATTCTAGGGTAACTGAAAAGACTCGTCGCTCACAATTTCTCGCGTACTTCAGCTTTTCGTCGCTGAACAGCACGGATGGCTTGGGTTTCCCGCAACGCGGCGGGATGCGTCTGCAGAACACAGGTAAGCCGCCGCCTCCAGCAAAAATGCGCTGCTTCGAGCAAGATCTCATTTGCATCGTCCGTTCATTCAATTGCTTCACCATGTTACTGCGTCTCGTGTGTTTCGTGTGCAGATTGCGACTGGTTGTATCAGGACTTTGCCTGCGAGAAAACAGGTCACTGCGTGCTAGCTAGCCCTGGCTATCCTGGCGTCTATCCTCCGTATCGGCAATGCAAATATCACATTACGACCGGCAGTGACAATACCGTTGTGCGAATCACCTTCACCGCCATGCTGCTGCCACGCGAGTAAGTTGTTTTTATTTTGCAACTTCATTCCTCGGCGGAACGCGTCCGGACGTGTCACTTGGAAATAGACTGTCGGTGCTATTTTTCTCTCAAACTTTACTCAAAACGCATGTAAATAGATCACACATCGTTGAGATGTTTTATGCATTGTACTAAATCTAGTGAATAATTTTGTCATTGCGCAAATCCAAATGCATTTCGATTGATTCATTAGATTACTTGATCAATTAACAATTTTCATTGACACCCTTCTAATGCTTTCTATAATAAATCAAATTGCTGATATTTCGTTTATTGTTCAGACGCTGCTCCACCGATTACATTGCTATCTACAAGGGTACCACCACGTCCTCACCACAGCTCGAGACCCTCTGTGGTAATTCACGCAAGAAACTCGAGTTTACCGGCACTAATCTTTTAATAGAATTTCGGTAAGTCGTGGCAAGCATTGATAAGTGATCACTAATGCTGATTTGCTTTGTTTTTGTACCTGGCAGCACCGGCCCGCAAACGCCACCGTTCGAGTACAATGGTTTCGTCGCTCAATTAGCATTCCAGCAGAAAAGGAAAACAACCACTGAGCCGACCGCCACACTCCCGTCGCCGCCGCCGCTCGTAATACAAGAGCGGATATCACCATCAAACATCTTAGGTGAGTACGTCGCGTGCGCTGCATAATAATTACACTATCAACATCCCTGGTTTATGTCGAGTGGAGCCACTCGGCAACACGTGCACGGCGAGAGAAAATAGAAAGGAATACGCTGGCTATATATTGAATCATCCCGTATGAAAACATGTCATGCTCACGCGCAATTAGTTGTTTAGGGTGATTGTGGAAATAAGGAGAGTGACGTGTGTCTTATTTTATTGAATTTCTGCTGAGAAATGCTCTCATATTGCACAATTTGCAGCGAATGACACGGGCCCACCAGCTGCAAACTTCAGCGGTTGCGATATATTAATATCCGGTAATAACACGCGCAACGGTCACTTTGATACCCGGGAATACGATTGGTTCCCAATCTGTCGCATCACCTTCCAAGGCAGGCTTACAGACGTCGTTCACATTTCGTTCTTCAATTTCCGACTCAGGTAAACTGCCATTGCCATTCCTCTCAATGTGTCCTGCGGGCTGGATGAATACGAATTGGTTATTTCAGAGCGCCGTCGTGCAAAACTCTGGTGGAGGTATTTGACGGAGCACTCGAGATTCGCAAGAATCTGTTGGAAAAATTATGCAGTCCGCAAATTAAACAAGCGCGAGATCCTGATGATCTGGAGACTAAAAAGCTTCTCTCGTCTGGGAACGAAATGGTACTGTTTTTCATGCGACCTTCGGCACCTCTCACTACCAACGACGCGGAATTCCTCGCGGGTCGCTTCTACTTCCACGACGGTAAGTAAGATGCATCCAGCTAAGCATCTCAATTAGGGTCGCGAGGAACAATGTAAAAGTGGTAATTTGATGTTGTTTGTGCAGAGCAAGTTGGTGGGACGGTGCAACCAACGAGAATGTGCGATGTAATCTACCGTGGCCACACTAGCCCCATTGCAGGGCAAATTGAAAATCCTAGCACACAACATCTCTACTGGAACATGGAAGGGCCACTTTTGTGCACCCAGAAATATGTCCCATCAGCAAACCAGAGTATTACGTTGAAGGTAACAGGATTAGAACAGATGGCTAAAGAACCACTGTGTTTCACTCAGTGTGGAGACAATGGCTGCCGATGTGTCACTGGAAGTCCAATGAATAAAATTGATCATGTAATGATCGTGGACGAGGAAGACGTTAAAGTGGCCTGCTTGTGTGGATATCAGTACGAATGGCTTCCAGTAAGTGTGAGATCATGGGGACCACTTAGTCTCGTCTACTCTGTCGCGCATTACACTTGGAAGCGGAAAGGCTTTGGTATAACAGCTTCCTACGCTTTCAACTCGGATACCATCTGTGGGGAGCAGGTCTACACGCTGCACACAGGTACGTTTGGCCATTTCGCAGGCACCAGAACCATCTGTCATGTTCGTTCTTTGTACTAGGTGAAATCGTGCTCAAGAATCTCACGCCCGCCGAGAATCTCAATCATTTTTACGAGCAGGGTTGTTCGTGGACACTGCATTCGAACGTCGAGCGGCAGTTAGAACTTGACATCAGCTCCAAGCAGAATCGTAAGTTGCGCCAAGTTTTACGATCTTCCAAGAGTCACCAAGCTGCTTGAGCAGGCTAAACGTGATTAGGTTGCTTGTTCTCATTCTGTGTCGTTTTCCAGGCCCCTGCACTGCGTGGAACATCAGCATTCACGAGTACGCTGCCAATGCGAACAGTAAACATCTTGGGGAAGTACTGCACACTTTCTGCTCGAGGGAGACGCATAAAGTCTTCCTATTACCTTGGAAAGTTTCCACGGTGATAGTCAGGTATTCTAAACAGCGAATAAATCAGTTTGAAAGCGTTATTTATACGTTTTTATTTTTAGATTACGCACCTTGAGCAGAACACTACCATCATTTAACATCAAGTGGAAGTCGCAGGCGTATCGCACGAGGGAGAACACAAGATTCATTGCGCCAACCCCAGCGTCTAACACACAGCATCATCTTCAATTTGCGACATTGTTATGTACTCTATTGCTAGTACTAATCACACGTAGCTAAAACTCACAACGTTTCAACAACTGCAACTCAACGACACAACAACGAGCATAGTGCTACCCATGTGCACATCCTCGTCATCCTATCACGCTTCATCCGACGACATTCGCCACAGGACAGTATTACAAGTACTCCACCACGCACATCCTAGGCATAAGCAGTAGGTAACGGATGATAAATTACAAATTAATGCACACTAGTACCTTGAAGCGACGATTTTGGGCATTGGCATGCAGGGTGTGGTACTGAACAATTCTAATGAATTTACACATTGCCATTGACTGTCCATTTTATACACGCATCCTAAGAATGTACTACTAGCCGTAAATGATTTTTGATTGTCATATTTTTTTAACGTGCTCAAGGTGTAATTTTAATCTAATGTGAATATTACGCATTAACTGAACGAGTCATTAGTAGAGTATGTAGATTTGGACGCCTACGATTGGGTAATAAGGGTCTGATGGAAAGAACTAGTCGTTATTAATTAGTAAAGGACCTTAATTCTTGCTAGTCATCTATCTGTGATATACGTATATTAAATTTGAAGAAAAAATACATCAAACTAAATAAATAACATCTACAAAATTCAACTCGGTTCTTAACACTACGAATAAAACAAAAATGGTGTAATAAAGTGGAGGGAGGAGTAAAACATAAGGAAAGATTCTAAGAAATTATAAATACGACGTTGTTGAATTATTACAATTTATTACGATATTGATGGAATGAATATAATAATCACGTGTGCAAAGGACTTAATGATATTCAGAGATCAATGGCAGTAGATAGCAACTGTTTTCCCTGCTGGTAGCTTACAATTATTCCATTTTGGAAATTGTTACATGTTACATTTCTACAATGTTACCATTACCTAACGCAGAAGTAGTAGATGCGGTTTTAACACACCAACAGAAGCAAGGCTGCCAGAATTTATTTGTTGTCTTTTAAGACCGCATCAACTGACTGCATTTGCCAAATGAACGTTATGACACTATTCACGCAACAGTTTTCACTCTCTTTCAATGGCTACCAGTAGATATAAATAACCAACCATATAAGTGGTTGAATGTTTGAAGGGTCAGTAAATTGTTGTTAATTGTGTCTGGATGGAATAAAACGAGCGCAAAATATGTATACTTATTGTGAGTCAATAACGCAGCAGTTCCATGGCATCCATTGATAACAATAAATAAACGCCGCTTAACATATCTTTTAGTGTCACATTTGTCTATAATTACGCTTCATTAGCTGTTTATATTCAAAACACTTGCTGTTAACAATTCCTAATGAACGCAGATTGTTTCCCGGTTGCTAAATGAATTACGACGTACCAACATGCAGGGCGCACGTAGATTTACTCTGTACTAAAGTAAATCAATGTCATGTAAGCTCTTCTGGATTCTAGACCATAGAGATTAGCGCAATATGCAGCATCACATAAACGGGGCATCAATGATAGTCGATAGATGACAATTTTAGCCACAACACCGTTCTGGAAACCGAATGTACCAACTATTAATTATATCATCTTGTGTTCTAAATCATGTTACATGTAAATATCCTAATATTTTTGTTTGTATATTACATATTTATGTATGAGGAGAATTTGTTAGTTTTTCTGAATAAATCCATAATATTCCTATTTAAGCGTCTCTATTTCTTTATTTAGTTAAATACAGATTGATAATGAGAAACTTAATTTTTAATGTTAGATATGACTAAGTCGCTGTGTTTATCACCAACAGAACCATCTATTGAAAAACAAGTAGTTGTAAGCACCATGGCTAGTAAAATTAAATGTTTTTTTTTTATTATGTTGATAAAATTTCACTGTAACACTTACTTTTTGTCACTTGGTAGAACGTTTTCGATAACGATAATACAAGTTATTTCAGTTGCACATTCTTATCTACTTCAATAAACCTAAAAAAATTGTGTAATATTTTTTTTAGTAGCACGAAAACTTTTAATTCGGATTTTTGTTACTGGTAAAATATTAAGAAGTTAAAAATCAAATTTTTAAGATTTCAGATTTTTTTTAAGTTAAGAGATACTAAACCTGACACTTAGATGGCGCATAATGTACCGTTTTGAAACTTAATTAAATCGTATACCATAAGTGGTCTATTAGAAAGCTTGGGAAGTAAATTACTTTAAGTGTAAGTTTGTTCCTGATAGAAAATATCTGAATTCAATGTTTTCTTGCAGGCATAACAAAGCCATTTTTACAATTTTTTCAAATCACCTAGCGTTTTCCAAAACTTTCAGAATTGGACAACTTTCACCACAATTTTTTAATATGTTTAATTAACTTCAAACTAATTATCAAAAACATGTCGATAGAGCAACTCTTTCTCTATAAAAGGAGATGCTCACTGCTCATTTAACCATGATAGTTTTCATGATAAAGTCAATTTTCCAACGCATGTTTTTCAAATTTCAAGAATTGACCTCAATTTGTGGTTAATTTCTAATTAACTCAGAACTAATTTTAAAAAACGTCTATAGAAAACGCTTTCACTACAAAATGGTCTACTCCGTGTCTGTTCATCGCTAATAATTTTCGTGCTAAATTTACAAAGTTGACATAACATGACGTTAAATTTACAGTAACTAATTAATAAAATGACTATATTCATCAAGAAATATCTAGCCAACCTAACGACGAATCTAGAATTTTCATAGCTCTACTTGGTTTCTTTATTTTAAATCATCTTATGAATCATAATATAAATAATATGAAACATAATAAACTACTTGGCTATAGAATTATATTATTTTGGAATCAATTATAATTCACATTGCAACCTTATATTACACTAAAAGTATAATATCTATAGGAATAAAAACTATGCACAAAACTTAATTACGTAAATTATTTGTCCAGTTTACAGAGTAAAGTTCGCACAATAAATGTTGGTCTTCTCCTTCCATTTCACCTTACTACTAGTTTTGCAATAAATTGCAAGTAAAGGTAGTAGTGGTATTTACCTCGCGCTATCATATTTTTTATTACTCAATAAACTAGAAGTCAGACCGACGACGTCTAACTAATTTTATATGAGAGAGTATTTCCAATCGCCGCGACTGTTTGGAACAGTTTGACCTCTCCATCGATTTCAAACTGAGCCACGCTCAATGTACAACTAGTGGGACTGGTGGCGAGGCCTTACTTGACAATTTACTCATCGCTCAAAGTCTAATGTGATAAGCGACGTCGAGTTGTTGATTGCAACCAAATCGACTCTGCTAGTTTATCCACTAAGCAGTCCGTTGACGTGTGCAACTTAAATTTTCTACTGATTTCCGTAGAAAACCAATCAAAATGGGAAGGGTTTTTGTAATTGGAGTTGGCATGACCAAGGTAATAAATAAGTTATTTTCTTGAGATGCGAAAAGCATGTGAAATCATTGTGTTGATTCTTTGTTACTTCATTGTGGTTATGTATAGTTTGAGAAACCTGGTGTTCGAGGCGATGCTGATTATCCTGATTACGCCAAAGAGGCCATTGTCAAGGCCCTGAAAGATGCTGGCATTGCAATGGAAGATGTTGAGAAAGCCATCTGTGGCTTTGTCTATGGTGAGTTGATGGTTTAAAATATGCTGAGTCATGGCTGTAGAACAGGCAAAACAATTGACAATCATCCAAATGAAATCAAACAGCTTTTTTCTTTTGTTTACAGGTGATTCTACTTCTGGACAGCGATGTGTCTATGAAGTTGGGATGACTGGCATTCCTATCATCAATGTTAATAACAACTGCTCTACAGGAGCCAGTGCCTTGTATTTGGCTAAGGACTTTATTCAGATGGGAGCCAATGACTGTGTACTTGCAGTGGGTTTTGAGAAAATGGAGATGGGAAGTTTGTCTTCCAAGGTAACCACTTTCTCCCATTATTAATAACTAGTAATAACATTTTTGCCTTTCTCCACTTTTGTAGTTTATGGATAGGACAAATCCTCTTGACAAACATGTTGGTTACATGGGTGAACTAGCTGAAATTTCTGCTGCTCCCATTGCTGCTCAAATGTTTGGCAATGCCGGTATGGAGTACATGAAGAAATACGGCGCCAAACCAGAACACTTCGGAAAAATCGCTTACAAAAACCACAAACATTCAGTCAACAATCCTTACTCTCAATTTAGAGATGAATATACCCTTGAGCAGATCATGGCTTCTCGTAAAGTTCACGGAGTTTTGACTAAACTTCAATGTTGTCCAACAAGTAATGGAGCTGCTGCTGCTATCATTGCTTCAGAAGCCTTTGTTCGCAAGCATGGTTTGGAATCACAAGCCATCGAAATCCTCGCCATGGAAATGGCAACTGATTTGCCATCTTCCTTCAACGGAAATAGCTTGATGAAAATTGTCGGTGTTGACATGACGCGCCTTGCTGCGGAGAAAGCATTCCGTAAAGCCAACGTTAATCCAACTGACGTTCATGTTGTCGAACTTCACGACTGTTTCTCAGCCAATGAAATTATTACTTATGAGGCTTTGGGTCTTTGTGGACCAGGCGAAGCCATCCAGTTGATTGACCGTGGTGATAACACTTACGGAGGAAAGTACGTCGTCAATCCAAGCGGTGGTCTTATTTCTAAGGGACATCCACTGGGAGCAACTGGTCTTGCCCAATGCTCTGAGCTTTGTTGGCAGTTGAGAGGAGAAGCTGGAGCTAGGCAAGTAAAAGGAGCGAAGATTGCTCTACAGCATAATATAGGTCTGGGAGGTGCTGTTGTTGTTGGTATTTACCGGCATGGTTTCCCAGAGAGAGCAAGAAACATTCGTAATGTTGCTGCCTCCACTAATGAAGAAGATTTTCAAGTTACCAAGTACCTAAGGATCATGCAACAGGCGATGAATGATGATAAGGATAATTTAATCGAGAAGCATCGTGGAATTTATGGGTTCAAAGTGAAGAAGGCGAATGGTGATGAAGGATTCTGGGTTATTGATGCTTCTAAAGGGAAGGGAACAATTGAATTCAATGGAAAATGTTAGTACCATATTTCTTTACTTTTTAATCTAAATTAGGACTTATTAAATTGCCATATTTTTGCAGCTAAACCTCAAGTGACATTCATCATCAAAGACGAGGATGTCGTTGAACTTCTAACCGGTGAAATCAATCCACAGAAGGCTTTTTTCCAAGGCAAAGTTAAAGTCCAAGGAAACATGGGTCTTGCAATGAAGCTCACCGATCTTCAACGCACAGCTGCATCCAAAATTGCCGAATTACGTTCCAAATTGTGAACATCTTCATATTTAATTCTTATCTGGTTTAGTGGCATGCATTTCAAATATTCCATTATTGTTGGTTAAGGTGTTAGACTTTGTGTGAACAACACTGGTTTGTAATATAAATAATTGTTGTTAAATGATATGAGATAGTAACATTTTATATATGTAACATAGGTTGATTGGGTACAAGTTGTAATGTAAGCTTAATTTTGATATTATTATGGACTGGATTTTTATTAAGGTTGATTAAAAAATCGTATTTTGAATGGAGATTGTGCCTTTATTTGTGAACTGAGATTAGATTTGTACCTTGTGTCATGGCATGCAATCTTCATGCATGGGGATATCAAGTAGTCCCAAAAAGGTCCGAGGTATTGGTAAGCATTTTATTGAGAATGATATTACAACTGACTTTCTAAGTTATGGTGAAATGCACTGGACTCGCGGTTACTGCGGTGAACTATGCTGGTGTCTACTTAGGTGTTAGTAGGTTGGACATTGAACCGAATGACACACTCGTCCACATTTCCCATGAGGCTTGCACAATTTATGGCGTATTGTTGTGGAAAATATCAACTATGTTTTACTATGCCTAGTAGGCATCGGATCGGGACACATCAGGGTATGCCGGGACAGGGGCTACCTAGCACTCAGAAGCTGACATTAAGGTGCCTTTTTATAATTCTAAACTCCTCCATATTTTTGGCTATCATCATCACCTATTATGTTTCTAAACTAAATTTATAGATAATTACCTTATATTTTTCATGTGTCGCTGTGTTGTTATTTGGTATCTATGTTGACAAATAAAAAAATATTGTGAGAGACAACCACTAATGGGTGTATAGAATCTGTATGAGCGAGTTGAGCACAAGGAACAAAAACTTTATTTAGAGTATTGTTGATTGTAGTTACGAAGTGTTTAAGCAGACAAAATGCCGAAAACGTTTTAACAAGTGACTAAAAGTGTTTCAGTGAAATTTTATAAACATAAAAAAACTTTATTGTTTTCATGTTTACTTGTTGACCGGAATACGAGAGGTCGCAGCTAGTACAGATTTTAACATTTATTTTACAAATAAGCAAATTATGAAATGAGTAGTAAGTAAAAACGTTGTATTGTTATTGCTACAAATAAATTAAATTGTTAATAAGTTGTACCTAAAATAATATTATGATTTACATTAAAATTTAATGTAGTTTTAATTGTTGTGCGAATAACACTGGAAAAAGGCATTAAGCGCTTCGCAACATTTTGAAATAAAATTTAATTGCTACTTAATTACGCAATGGTTGCAAAGGCCTTCAATGAATACAAATGAAGAAATTTAAAAGTGCAATCGGCGCTGAAACTTTTAATCAATTCTCGCACAAATGCCCATTTAATTTGTTCATTGTTGAGCAGAAATGTAAAATGCAAATTTTAATTAGTGGCCGAAACGTGAAATGTTGCCAAATGCGGAGAGGCCAATGTATAAATTAATAATTAATTGAGATCCGATGTAATGCTCGCGATCCTCAACGCCAAATTCCCTTTATTTGCAATAGGTGAGCCCAGTATCTGTATATTTTGGGATGCAACCTATGGAATTATGCTCAAAGCATGTATGCTTGTAGTTTTTTAAGGCCAATTCAGTTTGCAAACACAGCGAATGAAGTTCTGTTTGTGCAAATATTCCGCAACATTCGTTCTTTTTTGCTTTCAAAGAAAAATATTCCTTCTGCGTACAAAATACGACGTCGTGCCTGTGAATATTAATTGCTTTTTTCCAGCCAGCAAGAGGATGATAATTAATGTGCAGCGCTGCGAAGACAAACATTCAGAGAGGAGGACCTTGCGCATTGCATTTCAATTAATAAATCAGCCGAATTTAATCGCACCCATTACGCAAATGCTAGCTAATTATAATAGATTTTTAAGTCGTCGTCATGCGAAAATGGATCTCGCACCAGTGCCAGCGTCGCAATGATAAACAATAGAACGCGTTTATAAATCACCGATTTATCGAGCACATTAGCGAAAATTATGCAATATTATTATGATAACCATTATTATAATTCGCGTCACGCGCGCTAGCAAGCACAACACGCCGCCGCCGGCTTACGTCGCATATTTGCACACGGCCGCTGATGTCCGGCGCATCAGCCCACCCCCGTCGCCGTTGTCACTGCGATGCAAATATTTGCGCACCGAAAGCGGTTTATTCCGCCAACCGCCGGCGTGCGCATGTTTATAGCGATTGGAAACGGCACGGACATTATCCATAACTGCTATAAATATATAACACGCAAATAAATGCGGGCCAATGCGTTTTATGCTGTTTGTGCATAATAAACGCGTTTAATTATTACGAGCGCGCGTCGTTAATTGAACACGCCCGCCGATTAGGAAGCGGGTGCAATAGACGTCGCATTGCGGCAGTTACAGCCAAATGAATTAGGCATTATTCAATTGCGTGTTATTACGCTCTCAATGCACATTGAACGAGAGTGTGTGAATAAAATGGACAACGTTCTCAGATTACTCGCATTACACAAGTTTGCAAATGAGCAAATAAAAATAAAATTCTAAGCTAACGATTAAAAGATTTATATTGTGATGTGAGGCAACTTTATTAGCACTCTTTCTTAACCATTTGATAGCTTTTACTCTATTACTACCAGATTAATTAACAATTATCTACATTATATTATTTAATTATAAGATAATAATTTTAAGTTTGTTCTTCTTCTCGAAAACTTTAAGACCTTTGTTTTAACCTAGAAAATATTTACTTCTGTAGAGTAATTTAGTTCAACTATGGTATAAATTATTAAAAAGCAAATATACACTAACTGCAAATTCTCAAAAGATCAAATATATAAAATACTATTCACAAGAAATAAAAAAGTATCTAACTAAAATGAATAAATAAATCCTTTTTAAAAGTTTTTCATGTGCTAAACAGAAGAAAATCAATTCTTTACACTTCAACGCGTAGTTTTAATGAAATTTTTTGTCACAACTCGAGAAAGTTGCCGCTTATTTTCTTCCACACGCAACGAGACGTTGCATTTAATAATCGCTGGGTTGTTATAAGTCTTGTTGTAAGTGTTACTGAAAATAGTTTCTCGCCAATTATTGATGCACCACAATAATTTCTGCAAATAATTGTTTGAAGCGCACGCGGATCTTTATGATTAACTTTGAAAAGGTTTACTTAAAGCAGCCGTAAACTGGGAGTGTTGGTATTTTCACTTTCTGACATTGGAATTTTGATTCCTAATTTAAAATAACAATGAATACAAAAAGAAAGTGCATTTTTATGCTTTGGAGAAGTTCTAGTGTCTTCGAAATAATATAAAGTAAGCTTAAAGAATATAAATTGATCATATAGTGTTTAAAATAAGCCTTAAATTGATAAACTGAGGAAATACAAACTGCATTCTACACTTCCTCAAGTCTTCAAGAACCGCTAATTTCACACATTCGAAAACTTCTACCTGATTGAAGGAAACCATATTATATTATTGTTTTCATTTTATTTTGTTGCTATTTTGTAAGGAAAGATTTTATTAATTATTGTTCATCTATGGCACCGTTGTACGATGGTCTTGTAAAATATATTATTATTATTTTATTATACACTGCAAAAACTATTTTCTGTCTTTGTGTGAAATAAGCATCTTTAATGAAGTAAACTATTAATAATAGGACTTAGTCTGAATGTCCTTGAGTGTGGTTACGAAGTGTTTAATATTCTTAATGTAGATGAAACTATATAAACTAAATTCACTAAGTATTATAGTTAAATTTCATCTACCTAAGGATTTAGTCTATGAAATTCCAATGACTAAAACTAAAACCACAAAAATAATTAGAAACGATACAAACAAAAATCAGTTATGTACTTTAACATTAACACAATTAATTTTTCGAAATTTTTATTTTCTTTAAAGATCACTAATTCCTCTAAAACGTATTGCACATATTTTCAACTTGAACTAATTATTTTATTGAGTTTTACAATAAAGTAATAATCGATTGTAATAATCATTTACGATGCTTAAACATTCCCGGCTATTTATTGGCGTCCATCACAAAGTAATTGCACTTTATTGGAGTCGTTCCCAAGCTTTCTCTTCACCGCAATAATTGAAATTGTTGCCTTGTCGCCTGCCAATTATCACCGCGTTGTCATTTTCAAATATGTGATACTCCAGTAGTGCAATAATCTAACGCTCTAATGGTAAACCGCGTGTGTGATGCTTGCATTAAAGTTAACGACGAGTAGCAGACAATGAAAGCATGAATCAAACGAAATCGAAACAGTAATTATGCTTTCGATTGCAACCGAAATTATTCCGCGTGTTACATTGTGTAATCCCAATCGAAATAAGATCCATTACGACTGAACGAATTATCAAGTGAATTGTGTGATTAGGATTTTAAATTACTCATTTGCCAGTGAACATGTAATCGCTTGGTGCATTGACAAGTGTACTAATCATGCACTTGATGAGCGTAATGCACATTACATTAAACAGCTCGCAATACATGCAATTAGTTGCATTGTTGTTGGTGGTCCTTTTGCAATCGACATTGTCATCACTGCGTCAAGACGTTAGCTTCGTGACCTTTCGTTTTTCTTCTCATCTTTGCAATGCGGAAGGTTTTCTTGTTGCTTTGTGTTGTATTTACCAAGCCAGCTCGTAGCGAGAATAATTCGCGAATTCTCGCGTAATAAAGTAAATGGACAGTGAAATTATCTCTTAACTTGCGCGCCGTGAAGGCATTAAGAATATTTAACATTCTTAATGACGCACGAGAATATATCCGCGTGGATGTAGCGCATTTGCTCTAGCGGCAGCAGCGGGGGCGGCTAGTCCAAAAGAGCGAGTAAGACGTGCAAGGGCATTGGAGTGGGTATTGTTGCTGTCATTATCTCGTCGGCCCATCTAGGACGAGGCGAAGATGCGACATCAACGCAATCTCAGGGAAATGCTACAATTTCGAGCAGCACAAAATGGAGCTTAGTGTTTGGTTAATTCATTTTGCACTAATACGGATGGAAATTATTGTTAACTTTTTACGAATTAAAAACATTTAGATGAGTGGATAATTGGAAGCAATTTTATTGTAATATAGGCAACTTTATTCACTTATTACTAGAATACATTTTAAGTAATTTATTCTGTACAAATTATTATTCTCATGATAAAATACTGAATAAAGTTACATTAAAAATTTAATAAATTTTAATTTAATATATTATTAAAGGTATTACAATGATCTATGAGAAATTAAAAGCTACAATGTAGACAACTTCCAACATTTTTTGGTTAAAAATAAAGAGTGTTTGTTACCATAAGGAAATTGTGAATTTAATTAGCTTTTGTTTGGCGTATTGTTTATTAAATTGTTTATATTTTCCAAGAAATTATAAACTGAAATAAATAAACAATTATGATAATGAGTTCAAATTAATACATTTACAATATGTAGATTATGTTTGATAAAAAAATATGATAATTAATTAAAATTTACTGGATCTGGTTGTAGATGAAATGAATTTGTGATTAAATTCTTTTCCAATTAAATATTAATAGTTGAAATTCAGAGTATTGATTAATTAAATTTTGAAAAATTAATAAATACCCTAATTAAACAATATAAACTCCATAATATCAATTTGTCAACAAACAAAATACAACAAATTCATCCCTGCCTACTATAATTATTAATACTCATAACCAAGCCCTTGGCAAATCATTCCCTATCAAACTGAAAACTCAATTACCACTCAACATATGATCGTAATATAATATTTAATTCCCAGCTTAAAAATAACAAACCCTAATATCCGTTTCATGTTGCTCTAAGTAGAGCAATTACCCACTCCCCATTTGACCGCCTCTTGACTGCCGGCCACCTATTTTGCAGCAAATTACAGAAAAACAATTCACTCATATTTGTTTACGTAAGTGCGCTGATGTGCCGCGGGTAGGCGGAACGATAATAAAAGACCCAGTGGTCGGCGTAAATTAGTGCATGCGAACGCGCCCCGGGCGGCGGCAACAGCGGCCGGTGCCTCTAAGAGCGGTCAGCACGCTTGTTATCACTGCAAACAGTGGCGCTATATGTATTCGATATCAGCGGCGGCACGTGCTTTGTTTAGAAATGAACGCTCGCCGTTTATTATTCACCGTTCAAAACACATCGGCGTTTGACAGGTGTGTACCTCGGGATGTTCATTTTGCACTGTATTTCAAACGGGGCGAATCAACAAGATGTTTAGGCAAATTGTGTAATAGCATATCAAGTGTTTCTGTAAATGCTGCATGTACAAGTATAATATTGATATTTGAAATTTGGAAATTATTTGAGAAAATGATACTATATTAATATATTTCAAAGTTAAAATAATTGATTTATAAAGAAATCAAAGATATATTGTTCTACATAGAACAATAAAACATTTAGTGTCAACCTAATTAACCTATTAAAATATTTCGTGTTTAAATATTATTAATAAATTACTTGATAAAACCAGCGTCTTAACTTTTTTGTGCGACAGAAGTTGCCTATCAACTCTAAACATCCACTAGAAACTTAAAACCTTATAAAATTAATTTAAGGATGCCTACATTATCCTACCAAACTGAATTTAATAGAATGTTTATTGTAAGAATAGATTTATAAATTTTATATATATTTTAAGAAATCCATTAACATAAATTAGGAACTAACCTCAAAACTTGCTTCAATCTATGTTATTTTCTGTAATAAATTAAAAGTACTTACTGAAAAGAAGTCTAATTAAATTTAATCACATAGTACATGCTGGATCTTGTAAACATGTATTTTGTTTGATTTGGTTATCAAAGTTAATTATCACAAATTTCGCTATGAAATATTTCCGGAACTAATTTATTTCTAATCTTGTAATTTTGTTTTAATACAATATGTGCACGTAGAAATAAATAAACTAATTCTAAATTATTTTGTATTTGACATTTTGAAGCATTAAGAAAACTTTAATTTGTTCTTAAATCGTTCAAAATATTCAATTCTTGCTAATATATGCTAATTTATTAAAAGAAAGTTGTAACCACTTCTCCTAAAAGTCTTCAAGTGGCTTGAACGTCTCTCGACCTTAAGCAATAAACGTTTATCGATAGCAATTCGCCGGTTTGCTCTTCAGGTGTTTCGGAATGCCGAAACTGTGTCATGAGGCCAGAATAATAACTCAAGCATTTGTTCGTTTGCCATTTTGCTCAGCACCAAAAATATCCTTTTTTCATACATCTTTTATTTCTTTATTTTTAAGCAAGATACTAACGATTACAACTCAGCTGAAAGAATCAATCACAACAAGTCAAGACGTTCAAGTTCAACGATGCAGGAATTATATAATTTTAATAAAGCACATAATTGCGCTTTCATGGCTGCATGGAAACTTCTCGACTGCAATCAAGTGAAAATACACGTCACATGCGCAATAATTATCGGCACTAAATTGTTAAATAACTGATTAATTTTGTTCAACCATTCAGGCGAAACGAATCAGTGCAGCTGTGCATTTGACGCATCTGTTAACAATTCAGGCACAACCGCGATGTACAATCAAACTAGATATTCCATTATTTATTCATAATTGTAAAAAGTATTATATTGTTATTTATTATTAGTCGCCGAATTATTAATGTTGTCAATTATTTTTTGTTATTGATTTGTGGGTCGAACGAAACTGATTGATGGAAGGCGCAAAACAATGACTTGTCAATGCGTGTTGACGTTTTAATTAAGTAAACAGACTTCATGCACTTCTGAATGTAACATCTGTTTCTTTGTCAAACTATACTTACTATTAGTTAAAGCCATCAATGTATGAATTAATTATTTAAGATATCGCTTGCTCTGTAATGATAAATTACATAACTTCAGGTTTTTAATTGTTTAAATGGTTTTGGATTTAAGTGGAATAATTGAAGTTGAAAGAATTTTATTAACACAATTCTATTTATATCTAAAACTCCTAAAATTAATTTTTTAATAAATCAAAAAATTTGTAAAATGTGTTGCGTTTATCATGTAGTAATAGGCTTTTTTTTAAAACATTGTAATTATATTTTAAACCGTAAACATGATATTGTTATAAATCTATATCAGTAGAATATTTAATTAATTTAAGATTAAATTTATTTATTAATGTTTTTATTAAATTGCTATATCAAATTATCAATAGATTTCTGCTTGGGTAGAAATGAAATATTGCGTTTTAAAGGCTTCATAACTTTAAAACAAATTTTTAATGCACAATATCTATGTATAGCTAGATAGAATATTTATTTGGCTTCAAATTGAGACTAAGTTTATTAAAAATTACCATTTCTTAAAAAGTTCTTTGAAAATAAACAAAATAAATGCAGAATATCAATGTTTATCACATTCTAGATTATTTCACATTACAACATAGTAGTTGTTTATGTGTTTTTAGGTTCCATACACTTGCTTTTATTGAACAACCTAAACTTAGTAAAGACACATTCATTAATTGTTTAATTAATTTGAGCACCCAAAACACTGTCCTCAAGACACACTGTTTCCCGCTTATACCAATTAATTATTCAGATTGACTCGTTACAATGTTGCCAGCAGCTCCACCGCAACCGCCGCCACTTGCGTCGCTGGCAGTGTTAACAACTTGGTGTTCATCTTAAATATTATTTCAATGCCTTTATGTCTTTATGTTTTGCAACTATGTAAGGATGGAAAATTATAGAATAGCTATAGAATAGTTAGGTTATGTCACGCCTAAATTAGCTACGACAACAAATCA
The DNA here is from genome assembly GCA_027575565.1 of Diploeciton nevermanni. Lineage (NCBI taxonomy): Eukaryota > Metazoa > Arthropoda > Insecta > Coleoptera > Staphylinidae > Diploeciton > Diploeciton nevermanni. The sequence goes on from JAODIE010000004.1 coordinate 6,977,596, forward strand.
CGATGTTTCTTTTGGTTGCTGCCATGTTGCGCAGTGTACCTCGTACACAATGACAGCGCGTTAAACAAAAAGATTTAATTAATTACAAGACAACGTCTCGTTTAACTTGCATCCTCTTGGCTGCATGGTGCATGGATGTCATGCAAAACGGCTTACAGATTCATAATATATTCTCCGGATGTAATTAATGCTCAAACATTATGTTACAGGCCAATAAAATAAATAGAAAAATATAGAAATCAATATTTACTTAAGTTTGAATAAATCAATGTTAAAAAAGGAGACAATTTTTATATGCGTATTTACAAGAATAAATTATAAGTTTTTAGAATTATGTGTTAAATATTGTTTGATTGAAAAATTTATTGGCCTTTGATACTTAATTTAATAAAATATCTCTAATTCTATTAAGATTATCAGCAAGTAATCTGACAATAAGAACTAAATCTTAATCAATATCAGGAAATTATTTTGTTTGTATTTACACACAATTAAAATTGTTAAAATATCATTATTTCTTCAAATGCTATCAATAAATAAACTGTCTATTTAAGAAGACTTAACTTAAATTACGTATTAACTTAAGTTACGTACATTTACATTTAATTACTAAGAATATTTAGAGATTTACTTTAATTTGATACTAAATTACTAGAAAATAATCAAATAAAAGCATTTATTGAGCTTAGTAATAAAGTTTCTTTGTGTTTCTAAAAATAGTAAAATAAGTAATTTAATTATATTCACACCGCTTCTGTACATAACCTCAACATCAAATTTAATTACTCTTATTTAACAACTACATTTCAGGAAAACTTATAAATACATTATTACACATAAAATACATTTAACTCCTTAAATTGTATTTTTTATATAAAGTAAATACATGTTTGTTTGTTTTATTGATATTTTGTGCTTTTGAAAACTGACAAATCGATATGAATATATTTTTGTATCGCTTGTTATTAATTTAGTTATGTAACTGGAAAGCAATTTGTCATCGTGCGTGGTCTGTTTTTGTGAGATAATTTTGTTTAATCAATCTGTAGTTTGTAGTTGTTAATGGGCTTTTTTTCCATTTGCAATCTGCGCACGAGTTTCTGATTCGACAATAATTGAGTGAAAAACATGCACGCCGCTTTTTCAATTGTCAAAAACATTTTTATTAATTAAAAATAACACGTTCTTCGTTATGGAAATGTAATGTTAAACAAACAGACCTGCTACTGTGCAAATAAAAGTCTGCATTTTACAAAGTAAAATCTTCTAATAAATCCACAAAAACATTTCCAACTTTCCACAAAAAATGCTGTACATAATTTAATTATACCGTCATTAATTATCTACATAACTAACATAATAAATAAACAATTTCATGATTAATTAATTAAGTGATTAATTAATAACCTTCCGGGAGTCATAACGACAATTTATATTAGTTTCCCGCGTTGAATTCTTTTGAGAACCTACAATTCTGCAACAGTGTGCATAAATCACCGGAAAAATTCATTACTTTGCCAGGAATTATGTTTCAAGTCGGAAGCTGCATAGCTGCTATTGTGGTCGCCGTTTGTTCAAGCCGAGAACAAAATGTGTGAATTTGTTTATTAACTGCATATTGCGCACCGCATTGCTGTGCGGATGTTAGTCTAGTACTGTTGCATTCCTGGCGTTTTGACGCAATGGAACCGACCCCTTGCCGCCGTCTCATCGCATTGCGGCTGCTGTTGCTGCACATCTACTCTCTAAAAGAAGTGTATCTGCAGTTTGTTGCTTTATATTGTGCAAGCAACTGCGCGCTAGCAAAGTATTAATGTCTGTAATTTTTGCATTATTTAACTTTAGCGTGGTTTATACATATCACCCATTCTAATAGTGGCATAAAACTCAAAATTAAATTTTTGTAGGTTCATAGTAGAAGTTGTAAGAGAAAATCCGTTGCAATGTTAAATGTTAGTTAATATTGTATTTGACGCGCATGCGCAACGACGTGCTTTAGACGGAGTCTAAATTATGACTGCACCGGGACCTCAACGCGGCACTTACATATACTGTTTTTAGAAGTGGGGTTGACGTTAGTTGCAGTTACTACAATGCCACAGCCTATCGGTCTTATATCACCACCCATTCATTAAAACTGAAGCAATCTGTTTAGTTCAAAACAGTCTAATTCCTTGTCGGAAGGCACCAAACAGAAAATGGTTACCGGGTATGGTCAAGGTGACGAATATCGCACAGGATCACACTTAGAGGGTGTGACTATCGTCTCTCACTTGGATTTTCGTAAACCCATCAATACAAATAAAAAAAACTTTTTGTTTTAATTTTAAACAATCTTTCATATTTATCCACTTTCAATTGTTTAAATATCTCTTTTGTTTGAAACTTCAAACAAAGATGCTTGAGCATATACCCGCTATTGAAAGTTATTGCACAATAATTAAAGTATTCATGAAAGTTGCATACAGTTCCATGATTTATCGCACAAGAATTGCACGAGCTCAAATTTTGAGAGGAAATCGCATGAAACGTGTTGATGTTGATGACGTCGGCGGCGCGTCCAACACGAGGCGGAATGCAGCGCTTGCAAATTAAATTCATTCAAGCGCACTGCCATCTCCCAGCAGCCGCCTTCGCTTCCACCGAGTCTATTTAGCAACAGCAATACTTTACGCTTAATAGAAAATAGTTTATGGCGCACTGCGTGCACTCTTCGTGCAATAAATGTATTCATAGATACACTTAAATGTATAAATGCCGAGGGTGGCATGCCCCACCGTCCACCCTTCATCAATGGCTGGAGTAAATAGAAAATGCATGAAAGTCGAATCGCGGCTTTGCATGCAAAATCCATGTTAAAGCGGTAAAACGAGTAAAACAGTGCGCTGCGTTATTTATATGCATATCGGGCGAGCAATTGCTGCGCGGGGATGAGGGTGGAACAATGGGGGAATGGCTGCGTGCGGCTGATGTGTTGTGAGTGGTAATGCAACGCACGGCGCGGCCTTTGTGCCGTGGTGCATCAGTTAAAATAATTACAGATGCGCATCGAAGTAGCCGCGAGCCGCGCGCCTATCTGTGGGAAATATCGATGCATTGGTTTTGGCTAGGCGCTTTTGTGGCTGACATTACCGCCGCCACGTATGACCAAACTATTCTTTTGATTTTATACTATAGACTGCATATGCTTTGTGATGCAAACTAGTGAAAACAATATTCGCCTAGGTAATACATTTAAATCCAATTTAATTAATATTAAAAGCTTTATGTTAAGTAGCACTTTTGTTTTCGGTCTGTTGAACATAGCAATAACTAAGATTTTCCTTCAAATATCAAATATGGCGTAATCAATTGCTATCCGTTTATTTACGCATAAAATATACTTAATTTATTAAACTTCAGTTTAATCATTATGCTTGGTATAATTAAAGCATCAGCAAATTGCAGCGCGTTGAGCACCTTTCAACTCCCAGGCTCACTGCATCGCTGAGTTGAAAGGCCGGGGGTGGAAGTGATTAAATGCAAAAGACTGCGAATTTTCATTCGCCTGGCCAGCGCGCGTTCTCATAAAAAGCGCCGAATGACGAGTCAACCCTTTCGCGCCTCTTTTTTTGCGCCGCCGCCTGCGACGCCGGCAAGAAAGCAATACCTTTGCGCACCGTGGCGCACCAGACGAAACAAAGGAAACTCTCGTAAAATCAATAGCGAGAAAAAGAATTACTTAAATCATCAACATAGTTTAACTTTTAACATTTAATTAACGAGTAAAAGAATTATAAAGTATAGTAACAAATGGCTTCTGTATTATTTGATTTAACTATGTTTTTGATGATTGTATTTGGTAGAAAATGTTCTAAACACCTTATAATAAAAAATAGTTTTACACCTTAATTTTTATCTTTTTAATAAGAAAAAATTGTTAATAAATAATTGTTGCACTTTTGTGATTCTTACAATTGCTTTCTGCAAATTAATGCAAAAGTAAATGTTCTTTTTTTATTTAAGGAATTCAGTTCTAATGATGATTAAATATAACCAAAACAATTATAAAGTTTAAAAAACAGTAAAAAATAAACACTGAAAATGATAGGTAGCTCTTATTTACTTAGTGACGACTCAAAAAATTTGAGTTTGACAGTTGTGTTGCTTTTGGTCTTTTAAGTCAAAACATTTATTTTTTGTTTGTGTATTGTTTGTGTTTCATGTGAATTTTGTAAATGTTCTTGTAAATTAAAGTAGTCTAGAAACTTAAATTATCAGTTTTGTCTGGGATGAGATTACTCTGTCTAGAATGATACACTCAACATAACCTCCTTTAAAAGAAAACTACAGATCACAATTTTCTCGAGTTGAAAGTAGCCATCATATAAATCAATGATTATTCCTCAGGGCCACACTCTCTTGCAGCTTCTTTCTTCATGATCTACATGCTACATGAAAGAAAAATTTAGCATGCACTTGGCTTCCAACCGAGGCATTGCCTTATTTTTTTTACCGCTCACGATCGGAAAACAAAGCTCGATTCAAACGACTATAATTAGTATACTTACCGCAACATAATGTAATCAAATTCCAAGACCGTGCAACGTGTACGAGAACGAAAGTTGTTCAAACAGTTGCTCGAATATGGAGCTAAGCTGTAACTATGTAGATCACAAGCGCAGATGAAACTGCGGGGCGTTACAAGGTTGAATTACGTCACGTGGATCACCCAGTGTAATTTGATATAAAATTAGACAAAACCTACTTGCGTGCACGGCGATTAAAAAACAGTGTGAAGAAAAAAAAAAGATTCTTCTCAAAGGTTGCGTTTGTTAGCAAGTACGTGCTGCTCTGGCTGCTTTGGAATGTGGAATTACCAACGGACTTCAAATACGCATGTTAGATGAGAACCTTACTGATCTAGGGGCTGATAGTTGGGCGTAGAATGTATCCACCCAAAGTACTTAACTCATACTTAACAAAAATAATCACTATAAGCATTTTACAAACATCAAAGACTTGTTTTTTGTGAATCTACTAAAATATGATCCAAGTAGACATCTAACAGATATCAAGTAAAATATTTATTTAGATAAATCCATTTTACATTGATTTTAAATTATTTTAAATTGATCAATTCTACCATTAGTTTTCTTGTGTGGGTGTTTTTCTGAAAGCTTGATGATGCTTAATCCAAGAATTCAAACTCCACCAGCAAGTCGCTTTCTTTCCACTTTCCTAAATAGATATAAATTATTACCTCTCAACGCTAACGGCAACGAAACAAGCTAATACTCAGTTTTGGTCAGCAAGAAGGACATAAATAAAACACCTCATTTGCATGATAGAGTCCAACGACCAGCTAGTGTTGATGTGGCTAAGGTCTTCTTTGAAAGTGTCGCCTTAGCGTTAATCTGGACATCATCGTTCAGCGTTCCTTGAAACAAGTTCCACGAGCACACCTTGGATAATAAAGACACGACACAACTACGTAGCAAAAATAATATAATGATATTGTAACACGTGACGCTAGAACTTGAGAATCTGCAAACAGAAGAAGTAACTCTTCTAGACAAGGAGAATAGTAAACTACTTGATAGTTGCGCATGTTATTTGTCAATGACGGTGAGTATTCAATGCGAATAGATAAAACTTGATACAAATATTTATGCCAATGCGGAATAATATTTTTTTCTATTTTATTAAGTTGTAAAAATTAAAGTATGTTTTTGTTTATTTAGTACTGCGACGGAATAAATTTATTTTTATATTGTAGTGCAACAAATCAGGAAATATTGCAGAGAAATAAAATTTGAGATGTGGTTTAATGCATATAACATCTGTTTACGGTTCGTTGGAAATAACATGCTTAGGAAGTTTTGCGACTCAAACCAATAATTATTTGCCTACAAATGTAAACAAAGTGTTGAACACTGTTGAAAATAATGATCCTTTAATTCAACAATATAATTTTTTAAAGAAAAATCCTCATTCTTTATTCTTCAACTCTGGAAATATTGCATAAAAAGTATCAAAATGTTCAAATACAAATTTTTGATTTCTAGCCAAGCAGACCGAAGAAATCATTAAATATTCCAAATATTTGATTTAAAAAATTTCACTTTTCTTTTGCGCGCCTTCACGCTGGACGGTCGTTAACATTCCATCGTCCCAAGAGCACCACGACTGTGTGTATTCCCAAGACACCGCTCATCTTCAACAAGAGCCAGAAATGCCGATGTAAGCGTCAGCTTCGATAAAATCACCACTGTGCGCATCATGCACCAGCTAAGAAATTGTATTCTGACCGGGATCAATTTTTAATTAATTAATAATAAACTATGCTGCAACAACTGCAATTGCTTTCAAACCATAGCTCTCTTCTATGCGTACAGTTAAAGATAAACAGGAAAATTAAAAGATGGATAAAAACTACTATTAGTTAAACAGAAACCAGAATTGAATAAATCATTTTAAATTAGATACTTTAAATGTTTGCTGGCAATTCACACGTATTCGAGGAAATTGCTCGACAATAAAGCGTGACATACTTGACTGATGGTTGGCAATACGTGCATCATTATAGGACATGGGACATGCCCATGTTACCACGGAAAAGTGCAAACGTAAAGTATCTTTAACAATGTTAGATGCTTGTTTATTTAATGTTTGGACGCGTTGTCGCTCGGAATTCCACCTGCTCTCAATCACCTCGCAAATTTCACTTTCTTCCCGTGCACATTCCGCAGAGTCGACGGGTATTTTGTAATGCAGGTTTTTCGTGCATAATTAAATGTTACCAACTTTCTTTTCTAAACAAACATTACTAAATAATATTAACTGATTGTTTGTAAATAAATAATTGTAATGGCTCACGCTCAGAATATTCCAATCGCAATATTCTGTTTTATTTAGGCCAATTAAGGAGTTTCCTGTAATAAAATTTTAAATAACCTTTGTAATATACTACTTGTTTGAATTATAAAAAACATATAAATAAGTTACAATAATTATTACGTAGTTTAATTGTAAATAATTTAGAAAAAAAATTATTGCTTGAAAGCATGATTCGTGTTGGCATTTCTAACTTTCAGACAAATG
>JAODIE010000004.1:6984778-7097556 GCA_027575565.1 Diploeciton nevermanni
AATTGTAAATAATTTAGAAAAAAAATTATTGCTTGAAAGCATGATTCGTGTTGGCATTTCTAACTTTCAGACAAATGTTTCAAACAAAAATTCAAACAACACATTTTGTGATTATATTTTTAGTTTACGTTTGTACCACTTGGATTTCCTGAGAGGTCGGCTATCTTTGTAATTAGTAAATATTATCAACATTAAACAAACACATGATCTTCTGGTTACATCGAGTGTGTCTCCTTTAATAAAACTGCTGGAGAAATTGGCTTAGTGGTGATTTTATTTTTTATCTACTGCCATATATCCTATTAATGATAAGTACTTCTAGTAGATAGTAATTGAAAATGCAGCGGAAATTGATTGCGTTTGCGATTGTTGATTAAATTTTATTTATTTGCTGAAATTGCCTGGCGAAGCCAATGTTAAATTAACAAAGTATAAATTTTATTAAAAAAAAAGAATGCCTATACCTGAATAAATAGAAATGTGTAGCGCAGAGAATGGAATGTCAATGCAAACATGTTTATTCATCCAATTTATATGGGATGCTTCATATCTATTAATAATTCACGAGCATCGAAAATTAAATAATACATTGATAATCAGTTGTAATTGCAAAAAAAGACATGAATAAATTACAGGCTTTGATGTGAAATATGTGGTTAATTTCCGATGCAAAAACAATTACTGTTCTCATTTTCGATGCGCGACGGCAGACAAGCAAATAATAATTGGCAATAATGGTGATGTTATTGACAATTGTCAACAGTTTGATTTCATAAGTTATGGATTAAAAATGTCATGATGTGAAGGATATATTGCATTGAATACAAATTAGTTTTTGAAATTACTGTTGTTTATTATTGATAATAAAAATCAACATTTTTATGGCTAAACGATTTATCTAGAGCGTTTAACCCTTCAAAAGCTGTTTTTGGTTCGTTAAATGAGATTTTCGTTATTCCATCAAAACAAGCCAAAAAGTGCATAAGCTCACCAATCAATTTGTGACAATTTCATCAAAATTAAATTGCAAAGTACATACATCCTATGAATATTAATATTAACATTAGTGTCGCTGTTTATAGAAAATTAATAAAATGTATCTTTTCTTAGACTTTAATTTTACCAATTCCGACAAATCTTTATTTTTTGTTTTAAGAAAATGCGTTGTATGCTCTAAACAAAATAATCTATCAAACATCAATTGCTTGAATTAAAATCTCAATCATTAATCTTATGTTTGTACTGAATTAATTTATTATAGGAAATAAAAAACAGCATATTAATGTTACTAACGCCATCTATACATTAAAGAACCTTTCATGCTTTAATCTATTTTCGGTCTGCCAAATAAAATTACCATTTATTCAGCACACTTCCTTGTTACATAAAATATACCCTTGATAATATTATATCAAATACTAAGATGTGGAGGAATTTATTAACCATGTTTGACATCCAGAGTGCGTCGTATCTCGTTGCGATCAAAGTATTGTTTACACAAAGTGCATCAATTACACGTGCTCAGGGAGGAGCAGCAGTATTGGCAGCATTGCTGCTGGCGGCATCAAACGCGCAAAATGATACAGCAATATCCGCTTACTTTTGGTAATAGATATTTGCAGTGGCGGCGGCCGGCATACCAAACACACACGGCGTATGTAGACAATTGTGCAGCGCGTAACAAGTACCATTCACCTGTAACAGGCATCCATTGCGGGTTTAGTATTCCAATTTAACAACGGCGACCACGTCCAGCCTGCCTTCTCGCGTTTCCCATCCGATCAACATCAACACGGGCGCATCGACAAACTCACCTGTAATGGCCGTACCTGTATCGGAATGCGTGTAGCGCTCGCGATCTTGCGAGAGAGTCAAGTTCGGCTTCAAGGACCCGCTTTCTCCGGCGATGCACGCAGCGTGCGACAAAACCAATAGCAATATAAGAGAATGTGAGACGAGTGTATTGTAAATAAGTTCGAGATGCTTTGCATGTAGTCGAAACAAGTGCACGATGTGTAGGTACAACGTTGCTGATGCACCAACATGCGCTTCTTATGAGATGCGGCTTTGCTTGAGATGGATGTAACTGGCTGAGCTCAATGTTTCTCCATATTTGTTGACTGCAATTGGTGTCACTGCAATGTGATAATGTGCTCTTTATGTGACTTTGACATACAAACTGGCAAATATACTAATTTTACAATAGAGATGGGAGTCAATAACATAGAGCATCAACTTTCTATTGTCAACTAAATAGTAATAAACTAGCAATTTTGAAGATGAAATTAAATCATAGTACAGATTACTAACGCACCAATTAATTTGTGATAATAATTTCCCACATTTATTATTACGGATAAAAGATTAAACTAGTAAAATTTTATTTAAAGTCAACAGTATGCGGTCTGCTAAATCAAATCAATCCATTGTCAGTCTGTTGCATCTTATCTGACTTGTTTTTTACTTATTAAATAATTGATATTTTACAACATAGGCAGAGAAATATTTTATTTTTTATTTATTTTAATACAATAAATAATACTTATTTGTTAATATTAAAAAATTGCACTTTGTCTGATGCATGTCTTTGAAAGCGCTTTCAGCTTGCATTACTTTCCATTTTATTATACAGCAAATTTACGAATATACAAAATTCCAAAAATGGTTGAACAAAATTGTGCGCTCAACTTCACACAAAATCTTTGTAGCAAATGCAATTTTTTTCTGCACTTATACGTAATCATTTTAATTGTGCCGCATTCAAATAAAATTACACAATAATGATCTATGTTGACTCAAGAGCCGCGAGAAGATACTCCAGAGAAAATACTTTACGTTGATAAATGTTTGCTTAAAAATTTCTCTACTTCTCTATTGCAATTAAAATTTTGAAAATGTTGTTGCAATTATGGCAATGCGGTATTTTTTTGTTTTTTAGAAAATAAAATTGACTAAAAAATAGAATAACTTTAGACTAAACCAGTATTAAAACAAACATTTTACAACGTTAGAAAGACGTTAAAATGTTGTAGATTTAAATATCAATTTATTTCTAGAACTAAGAAGAAGATAAAATCAAATTCATATTTGTACTCGTGACGAGATGCATTTCACACGTCGGGACTTAATTAAAAAGCTGTAAAAACGTTTTATGAAGCGCGTGCGCGTTTCAATAAAACCGTAAAAAGCCTCGGCTAAAATATGCATTGGTTTCTACTGTTTTCCGAATTGATGCTCAGGGAACAAGTAGTTTTTTACGTCGGTTGGATCGATACCGCTGCGCTAGTGATTTGTTGAGGTGAAATTATGATCCAATTACAGTTTTAAGGATCTTCTTTGAGGATGCGCACAGAAGAAAGCCGCGTACCCCTGAGGTGAATTCTTTTAGACTTGTAGAGAAAGTAACGCAATGTATGTCGACTGCACATAAGAATAAAACTTTATAAAAGTGTTAAGAATATGACATCATCATATATCTACAAAAGCAAAGATATTGCAATAAATAATTTTAAACTACAAAAAAGAACACACAAAAGAACAAAAAAAAATTATTATGGAAATTACACAATATTTTGTTTTAATTTACTGCACTTGAATTTAGTAGAATTTTCTCACCGGAATTGAAGCATTGGCATTGTTGCAATTGAGTTGCTGGCAAGAACACTACAGTTGTTGAAAACCACCACAGCAAACCGTCGATCAGAAAGTTTATCCCATAGATTTTTCCTCATTTCCATTTATTTCATTTGGAAATGGCCACAGTGGTCACTAACAGAATGCCAGTCTAGACCTACAACATGAAAACACAACTTGGAACATATGTGTCTACTGTACTACATAATGTTGTAAACTTTGGCTGCTAGCAGTCAATAAATAAATTCCAATTGTAAATACGCTTTTCCACTAGCAAGAACATTCATACAAAAGCAATAAACTCTAAATCGAATAAGTGATAGAGTGACAACCAAGAATATTCAGCGTTCTAGAACTAGCACGCAGTCTGTAATAGATTTTTTAAGTTTTGCAATAAAAAGTCTTTGAACGCTGACCACCTAACTTTGAATAGAATTTTGGATAGAATAGAAAATAAATTTATATTCAATATTTTCCATTACAAGCAGGTTTCTATTAGGTTCTATCTAAACAACGACAACTTATTTATATAAATATAAATTTATTGAGACATGGCACAGGAAGCAATTGAAATTGAAAATAGCTAGCATTGTGCTCATGTCAAATTAAATTGATTATTTTAGACAAATCCATATAATGTTAGAACGATTCGTGTCCTTTCAATTTACATGCATGTGAAACAAGTACTGGTTTCAAAGCGGAAGTAAGTCGCTCAAAATAAATATCCCAGCTAGATGTGACCCGTTTGCAGAGTTGCTTCTACACTTTGCCTCCGGCTCCGTTTCCAACCCTAGACTGTAAACTACATGCAACCTTATTTATTTTTACCAAATTATCCTTCATTCCCGCACAAGGTGCACTTCTATAACTTGCATTGAGTCAGCAACACAAGTCATATATAAATTTATACAAACGGATAAAAAAAGTTCTTCAAATAATTGATTTGTTGGAGGAGATAATTCTTCTAGATTAAAAATAATATTGATTTGAATTAAAATTGTATTATTGATCAAAGAGATTTTCAGTTTGTTGCTGATAAAATTGGTTAATCTTTTAAATAATTCTGCAAACACTCGTTGGTTTTTGCTTCCTTCAGGACGTTCCAAAAGTGCTCCCAGTTTGAACTGCTGCTCCATCTGCTGCTTTGTGCTCATACGCACGCACACATTGATGCATTACTTACCAAATTGAAATATGAGCGCACAAAAGCGAGCAACAATTGTGATTTTCTATTCACTTCTCGGCGGGCGGCGTATTTCGGATGTAAATTTCAAAAGAATTTTGCATGAAAAATATGATGTAATATTGATATATCGTCGGTTATGCTTGCTACTAGCCTGCACCCTTGTGTGCCTCTAACAGAGTATCACATACAGGAAATAAAAACCTCTTCTTCAACTCCCTACTCCACTACAATTTCCATATTCAATAATTTTAGTTACAGACAAAATCCGCATGCATTTGACTATTCAATATACAAAATTAACAGTACCATTTATGTTAGATCAATCACGCTATATGCAAAAAAAATATTTGATTTTGAATATTAGAGTTTAAAAGCCACACAAAAGCTGCTTTTAATAATTATTTTTGTAAACCGAAACTTATTTTCTTTAACAATCAGTATATATTTTTGTTTAAGACCAAAAACGTGCGTAATTATTTGTTTCAGTCAAATTAACTTGTTTACAATTAACCCTATAATAACAAAACGCGCCGGCGATAGTTGCGGGATGGCACAAAGCCTTGCGCTTCCACCAAGCTTAGCAGCAAAAGGGAATTGTTAACGATCATTATTGTCTCGCATTGTTTTACGCGCACGATATGCTACATTGGTAACTGTCGGGCAAAATTTAAAAAAATAATATTTATTAAAACAACAGTTTTCTGCTGCTGTGCGAAATTACAATTTTAGTTGATAATTGCCGGATATAATTAAAGAAATTACAAAAGAAACAAACAAAATTTTTTGTTAAGAATTTTTGGTTTAATAATTATTTTAAGAAAAAAAAAATTAAAAAAACATCATAATTAGAAGCTATGTAGTCATGTACAAAGTTAATAAACTTACTTAAGTCATTTTTTTAATAAAAAAGGCAAATTATTATATTTATTATTATTATTATTATAGTTTTTCCAATCTTGTTTATTACTGCCACCTAACTAAATTTTAGATTTTTTTCTAAGAAGATTAGCCTTTTAAAATGCATTATGTTCCACTTCCTCATCCGGGAGTCAAATCCAAGTCTTCTAGGTGAGATTTTTAGATTGGAGAGAACAAATTCTTTATTTACATAATTTCAGCTTACAATAAAAAAAATAATTGACTAATTAATATATCTATGCTTACATTTTAGTTTCATTACTTACTATGTTACAAATGCGTGTCCCATTTGTGGTTATTCAGGATAATTTTTTTGATAGGAAAGATGAGTGGAGAAAACCTATTTTATACCTAAATGAGAAGCAGACGCCATACATATCATACTATTCTTTACATAAATTTTTTTATGTTATTTATTTCATAAAGTAGTATTGTATCAAAGTGATTTAATTATAATTTTACTTCAGTTATTTTGAGTTCAGAAAATACCGCAAGAATAAAAATACAATAAAAAGTTTGAGTTTCTGAGAAAGGCGGAGTTAGACATGGTTTATTCATCTTTAATGAATTAACATATAATTAAGAAATATATTTCAATTGGTTTAAAATTATTAATTACCTAAAAGTATAAAAATTTCACAGTAAAATTTGTTTCCAACATTTTGTAATTCTCCCTAAATTAGTTTCACATTAATCACATAATATCAAACTAATCAAAGTTATCTGAGCCATTTTAAGCACAAATTTATAAATTATTATTATATTATTATTTAAACAACATTATTTTGCGTTTAATAAAACAAGACAACCTGATATTTTGTAGTTTTGTTAATAAATTTGTTTTTTTGTGAGTCCCAGATAAATTGAAAACTTACTTAAGTTTAGACATTTTAAGTATATTGCAAACTGCTAATAATTACACAATCAACTTAACTCAATTTGAGAACAGTAATTATTTACACACGAAATTCATGCCTTAGAATTAGAAATAAACTAATTTTGTATTAATCTATCATTGTCAACGTAATCATTTTAATTATTCTAATCACAACCATAATAAGTCAACGATGCAATTTATCTAAGCAAGCATCGCACGCCAGTCGCTGTTTTTAATCTCACAAAGAGCATCCACACATCAACGTGCTGCCCGTCCGCTGCCTAATTAATTACAGAAACGTACTTCTTAGTATTTAGTAATTGCGTAATACATGTCGCCGCTTTTTTCCTCTCTAGCCGCGTGTGATATACGCGCGCTGTACAGACACACGTGGACGTGTGGAAAGGAGTTACAACCGCCGCCGCTCGTTGATTCATTGTAATTTTTTCCTGCACGTACTCTGTGTTTACCCAAGCAACCGCGGTCATTAACAGCGCTAACAGCATAATCATATTCAATGTTCGGTCAACAAGTAAGCTTTCTTAAAGCCTTCAAGTCATCAAGCTTCTTAATTTCAAGCGTTGGCTTAATTACGGCGTTGAGTTAATACACCTGTTTTTCCTTTTTGGTGTCTTTCCATGCCAATTAATGTTTTTCTTTGATTCATAGAACAATAATTTGTTTTATTCTCAAATTATCAAAGATGGCTTGTGCAATAAACTATTCACATCCGGAATGAAGAAGTACTGGAGACAAACTGAGTCATATGTCAGCGTGGATTGCTTCTCATTAATTCTGGAATATGCTTTCAGTTCATGTCTGCATAGTGAGAACTAAAAATACAATTGCATAATTCTTCATTAACACTGTCCACTCCCACTGTCGCTAATGCAAACAAGTATTTTGGCTGAGGGCGCCACCGCTGCTCCGCGCCGCGTATTGCTAAATAATAATCAAATATTTATTGCGTGCTGCTGCTTTGCTTTCATCCGGCCGTCCCAGATAATGCCGCCGCCCGAGCCGCTTGTAAAACAAATATAAATTTCTATAGCGTTGATATTTCGAGGGATGCGCGTATAATCGAAAATTTATGCGTTCAAAATTTAGCTGCTTCTCCCAAACCAAGTGATTTTTTCCATGCGCAAAAGCTAAAATAATTTGTATGTGTTCCAACATGAATGCGCAAATGTTCAATGAGCATACACAAATTTATTATTTTTTGTCATCTACTGCTATTAACTTTAGCATAAACTCTAGACATCTTTTGTAGCTTGACCATCAATTATTAAATAATTATTTTTATATATTGAGCATAACCTACATTAAATTTTAGTTTGTTATTAGCTAGAAGTATTAACTATAAGTTACTAAAGAAATGAAAATGATATCTTGTTTTAGTTACAAGTTATACCAACTTTGATCAAGTGAGGGCGCTACTTTTGTTATATCTACTTTTTGCTGGTTTTCAATCTCTCCATCAATTCCAGGTTTAATTTTATGAGTCTAGCATCTAGTAAAATATATTAGCTATTAATTGCTACTTAAACCAACTTTCTAAAACTTATGATTTACTAGTTATTAGAATGAGTATATCTGGAAGCATTTGTGAATCACATTTCTAATCAAAACCACTGCTTAGATTGTAAATGATTTAGAATTTGAATAATTTTAAATAATAATTAAATAATAATCTTACAAATTTATTAGTTGTATAAATATAATACATAAACTAAAAAAATAAACATTATATTATTTTTGATCACAAGTAATACCAAGATTTTTAAAAGTAGAAAAGTTCAGAAAAATTTCTTGAATTTTAAGTGTTGCATAAATCCCAACTATAATTTTATTATTCTAACATCTGGTAGATTTTATTAGCAATTAAATGCCACTTACTTAAAATTCTTACGACGTTTAGTTTAGTAGTAATATATAAACTTACCAACTTCTTCCTTTTCTTATTCTCCTTAAAATGTCATTTTTGTTTCGACATGTGCGATTTGTAAAACTTTTACATCAACACATCTTAATTAAATTTATAGCCAAAGAAAACGCAACAACAGCTAGCCGCTGTGTTTATTCTCAAACTTTTAAAGATGAAATATTCAGCGCATTATTTGTCCAGACATGCCACGCTGCTTGCCGCCACTAGCGTGCAAAAAGGCAGCGTGCAAGTTTCCAAAGCGTTCAATAATAATGAGCGTCTCACATTGTTACCTGCCCAATATTTCACTATTTAGGAAAATTGCACTAAAATTTTGATTTACCCCGACAGATAGTAATGAAACAACAATACGATCCAGGTTCAATTTAAGACAATAAATTACAATGATATAATTTAGAAACAAGCACGTAGGTGTATTATAAGTGTCATACCCTTATCTCAACCGGACAAGTTGTGACCACCTGCGGACTGATAACAAGCTGGACTTGATTCAGAGAGCGCAATTATTTGAACCAGTTTGACGAAATTAGTTGTGTTTTGTGTCAGATAGAAATTTATGGCAAAAGTTAATTTGTCGTGTTAATAATTATTGACATACGAGGCGAGAATAGCAAATTCAGGCAAATCAGGAAATTGATAATCAAACTGGGGCATTTATTATTAAACAATCCGCAGAGTGGATGCGGTGGAATGCGTTGATAATAAATGCATGAAATTTATGCAATCGGTCCGCCGACTGTGAGTAACTCGACGCTAATGGATCCCTAAGCTGTGATTAATAATGACATGTAATCATCGGTCAAGTCGAAACAGACTCAATCAAATGCCAACTGTATCTGCATGCTCTGGGAATTATGGTTTTTAGATGCAAAGCATTACCACTTATTAACTGATATTTCTCTCTATTCAAATGCGTGAGCGCATATTATTGGTATGTGATACTTTTGCGACGCAGACTACTTTCTTTGCTATCCTACTTTCTCTTGGTCGGACGAGACGCGGCGGTGTCGCCGGCTCTTCCTCTGAGGATGGCATTCTCATGACATTGCCTCGGTTCATGTTTGCCCCACCTGCTCCAGCAGTGGGGGCTTCTTCTTTACTGGAACTCGTTTGGAGCCCAACATAAAATCATCTGTCTCCCCAAAATCAAGATTATTTTTTGAGACAAACGCGGCATGGCCGGTGCCTTTCTTCTCCTCTACTTAACATAAGTGTAGTTCATTTAGTCGTAGCTGCAGTGCAGTGAAATTGTTCAGTGAGTGAGCTTGATTAAGGATACTTGATTTGGATTTAATTTCCAAGATGATACATCGGGTAAATATTTGTTTATATAATGTGCTTTAATTTAAGTCACATTACTTTTGCTGGTTATGTTATAATACTATTAGAGGAAATGTAGTCTACTCTCATTTTCATAAAGTTACTGATGCAGAACGTGCTGAGTATATTAATTCTTTATGGTGATTTAATCTTGATTGCGACGAGAATTAATTTACTGATGCACTTTACACATCACTGTTCAAATTTTGCCTTCCTCTAGTCAATTTATTGCCGCTGGCACTCTGCAAATCTAAATATGAACATGCTAATCTAAAATTAAAGCCAGCTCAGCGTTGACCTGCATTTTGATAATGGCAATTGCATTAATATTGTTTGTGCCATAAATTGATAGCTAGTTAATTATTAAAACAACATATTGTATTATTCACGTTGATTGCATTTGAATTAACTTATTTTTTTTTCTTTTCAGGTGTTTGTTGCACTGTTGTGCGCAGTGTTAGCAACGCAACGAATTGATGCAGTGGTGAACAGTGGGCCGGCAAGTGCTGTAGTTGAAGACACTGATTCTGGTAGTAAAACCAGTGAGATTAGCAGCAGCGCGACGAATGTGGCTGAATCCGTGGTTGCTAGTACAGATGCAGAGGCTAATAGACGTGACGCGCCGATTGTTCCACATGAGGTCTACGGCGCGCCGCAGAATAGTTTTACGACGCCGCAGGAGACCTACGGGTTACCATCCTATGTGCCTGAAATGCCAAGCAATCCAGGTCTGCCAGTACCAGTCTATGGTGTTCCAGATAGACCTTCAACTAATGCCGTGTATCCGGGCCCACCTGCTGATATCTTACCGTCACTGCCCACCTTCAGTCCACCAAAAAACTTGTTTAACCCACCTAAAGAGTTTTATGCTCCTCTAAAAGAATTTTTTGGTTTTGGTTCAAATCAGTATGGGTCACCTAAAGATATTTACGGTCCTCCTAAACTTCTCTCAGGATCTAAGCCAGTGTATGGACCACCTCCTACAAAGTACGGACCTCCTCCACCAGCAAGTTTTCCTAAATTACCTAAACCAAGTATTCCTGGATCTTTTTTCAAGCCTAAACCTTTTTACAGTCCGGTTCCTAAAATTCAATATGGTCTACCACCTAAAAGTCAATATGGCTTATCTTCAAAACCATTCTTTAAACCTAAACCGTTTTATGGCCTTCCTCCCAAAACGCAATATAATCCACCACCTAAACCAATCTATGGTCCTCCAATTAAACAACACATTCCTGCACCTGCACCATCATACGGACCTCAAAACATTCACGGATCTCCATCTCCTGTTTACGGACCACTTGATCCAGTCCCACATGGTCCACCACATCCAGGCGCACCAGCTCCACCAACACCTCCCGATATCAAGTATGATGGATGGCAACCAATTGCAGGATTAATATCACGTCCATCATCTGATACATATGGAGTGCCACATAGCGAAAGTCACAATGTTGCTGATTTGCAATTCAACAGTGATTTTGTACCTCCTCCAGCAATCGGCAAAGGTCTATCTTCGTTGAGTCTGGGATCTTCATATGGAAGCTCTGCAGGAGTCAGTGATTCGTATGGTGCTCCATTAAACACCGTAACAGGAACCGGAAACATTATCAGCACCTCTGGTGATGCGCATATTCATAACCAAGATCAAAGTGCCATTACACTAGGTTTATCAGCTGCTGGAATTGGCAATGGTCACAATGGACAGTTGTCTGTAGTCAAGAGCATTGGTTATGAAATTTTTCCCAATGGACAAGGTCACAGTCATGGACATGGGCATAGCTCAAGTTTAAACAGTTTAAGTTCTTTGAGTGACAACTATGGAACTCCACCAGCTACTTCATATACA
Source organism: Diploeciton nevermanni (assembly GCA_027575565.1). Lineage (NCBI taxonomy): Eukaryota > Metazoa > Arthropoda > Insecta > Coleoptera > Staphylinidae > Diploeciton > Diploeciton nevermanni. Next base: position 6,996,507 of record JAODIE010000004.1, read on the forward strand.
CCAAGTGAACCATATCCATCTGGCCATTCTCCCAAGCATCATAGTTTATCTTCCATTGGCCATAATAGCTTTGGAAAAGGTCTTTCGTTTTCTTCATCTAGTATTGGTTTAATTCCACCTTCTGGCGTTTATGGCGTACCTCCAAATGGGCAGTATGGTACTTCTCTACTGCATAAAGGTCCTAAGCAACCTATCTTATTCAGAGACCCAGTTCCACAAGGCTTAATTCAATCTATTGGCAACCATGTTGTTCATAACGACGCTGCTGGAATTATTGAATCACCAGGTAGTTTTACTGGACCACAATATATCTCACCACCTGTTAAAAATGAACCTAAACCACCATCCAACTTGTATTCATTACCAACATCCTATAGTTCTACTCAATTCCAAAATAGTGGATTTAAACAAACATCATTTGGTAGAGCTCAAGCAGCAGCATTGACTTCTTACAATGCCCCAGTTGGCAACATTGATCAAACCTATGGAGTGCCAGCTGTTAATGGACTTATTGACTTGACTCATCTTGGAAGCAATTCTTTTCACTCTAATATTCCTCATGATTGTAATGCACATAAATTCCAAACCATACCACAATTATCATACGGAGTGCCTTTGGCAAATAGCTACACGGCGTCCTTGTCTTCATTGACAACCAATATTGATCCCTCTTCTTCCTCATCAGTATCAGCTCTTTCATCAGTTCCATTAAACAGTTATGGAACACCTGACCTTCAAGCAGCTTATACTGTTCCAAAAGAATCATCAGTCAACACAGTCCAAGTTGATACCCAAGCAGATACTCATAGTAAAGTAGTAGCTGAAGGATTTGCACCTGGTAGTGAACTGATCAAATCCCAAAGCATTGACTTCAACAATATTCCTCTACAAGGTGCTTTTGGGTCTTACACTCTTCAGATTCAACCGGCTGATGGAGCTGCTGGAACAGGCCCATCTTCAATTCAAGTGCCACACGACCAAGTGCTCAATGATGGCCTTCTTCAATCAATCCTAGCTGCAATTGAACAACCAGAACAGAAACACAGCGGTGGGTTGCAAACACAACCATTACTCACAATCAGTTCAGAACCAAATGCTTCTCCATTGCCAGGAGATTTCCAATTACCATCTGAGGCAATTGCAGATCCGTTCAATAAACAAGTTGATGACGAAGGACAACACACTTTAAAGAAACAAGTTGTTGTTGTTGCCCCAACAGTATCTCAACCTGAGTCAACTAAGGAAACAATGCTTTTATTAAGTACCTCACCTTCTGAGAATCATGAAGCTCCCGAGGAAGAAGCCTCAGTCCAACTGATAGATGAGAATGAAATAGCTCTGTATTTCAACAACAAAGCAGATACAAGTACAACATCCCAGAAAACCATAGAACCGTTAGTTACTGATGTCAAGGAAGAAGCTGTAAGATCATCAAAAAGTGAAAGTTATGTTTCCTTCCAAACACCAACTGCTAGTTATTCTTTCGGAGATGTTAAACCTAAGATAACAAACTGAAACCTGCTCAATATGTGCCTAAAAAGACTTTTAGCTGAGAAGTTGAAGTGCAGTTGACCCGCCATATAATGTAAAACGCAATGGGTTCTTATCTTGCACTCTAAGTGTGCGCATACGTGTTATTACCGGAGCTTCTACAAGCTCTATTGTTACGAAATATTGGCGTGCAATTATTTATAAATAAGATAATTTATTTTACTTAATTTCAAACCGAAAACAATTTTTATATGCAATTATATTATCAATTAATAACACAGCTTTTTCTATGTACAGATAATTCTTTAAAAACAAATAATGTCTATCAAACTTGTTAATTTTTGGTTTTTACTTTCTCAAGATGGTTTCCATTGTGTTGTAAACCCAATTCAAGCCTTATAGTTTATGTCTGCTAGTAATTATCTTCTAATATACTAGGTGTTTTCATAATTTGCTTAATTTGTAGCTGTCAAAACCAGCGATTTTTGAAATTATTGCTAATGAATGATAACTGTTATTAGCTTGTGCGCGGCTGCAATTTCATTAATGAATCTATTGCCTGTGGTTAATAAAGTATCATGGACCCTGTTCCAGGCATAATTAGTGGAAGAGTAAATAATCGGATATCGAGTTTTGTGGGTGAGATCTCTTTCAAAATGTATATAAAGCTATTTTGATAAAAAATAAAGATAGATTACCGTATCTGATCGAGGTTCGTAAAGCTCCTTAATTTCCAGCTTTTCCACTTTCTTCCCGATTACAATCGACAACCTGTTTGCAAATAACTTTCATCAAGTTTCGCGTGGTAGTTGGTAGTGGAAAAGTTCAAATTTGATTGTGTTTTAGCTGGTGGTCTGATTCCAACTAGCTATGGTAATTTCTAGGTGTAACCTTGAAATGATTTAATTACGCTGCGTTCTCTGCGGTGAAAGTTCTTAAGTAGACATTGAGATGCCAACAAGCAGTCTTTCTCGCGGCCCACACTGTCTTAGCAGCTACGTGTGGGTCTGTGTTTACCACTGTTGTGATGATGTGAACACTCAGATCATTTGAATATTCTCATTTCGTCATCAGGCAAGCACTAAACGTTTGCTTTATTTATGAGGCGTGCCGGCAAATTAATGAGACTATTCGATGAAAAGGAATGAGTTTTAACTAGATGGGAAGTGTAGCTAATTTAGGAAATAATTGACTAAGTCATCAAAAACAAGAAATGTTTTTTAAAAGTTATTGATTCGTGAAGCATATAAAAAACTGATTCGAGTGGTTTGTAGAGTATTAAGAAAAGTCACTTTGTAGTATGACTTATGTCAATAGAATTAAGTCGAAAAACTGGAGCAAATTTGAAGAAAGAAAAATTTGACTTAAATCGCGAAAAACTAAAAAATGTTTAAGTCAATTAATTAAATAATGTTGTATTGATAGGCAATGTCCTGAGATACTAATAAGAAATAAAAAAAATATGTTTTACACGCTGATGAATTCTGGAAAGTCAACTTAAAACATTATTTTTTTAACCAAATTAATAACTGAATGTGATTTAAAACTAGAGCAAATTTGAGAGATAGATATCAAATCCAATTAATATCCAACATACAAAATAGTAAAAGATTTGCATTTTATTGAACTTACAGACCACTTAACCTAAAAATAATGATCAAATGTAATGATTATGTTTAAACTATTGATTGGCATGATTAAATTGACTTAAATTACTCCTAATCCAACATGAAGCATTTCTATCTCTTCTTTTCTATCACATCGCATCGTATGAATTAATTTATTTTTATGACTTTAATACCAGCGTAATACAGAAGAAGTTGCAATAAAATCCTGAGCGATAATAAAGTATGTTTCACAATGCGCATTGCATTTCATTAGGGCATTTAAGCTCGGTAGGAACAATGCGAAGTAGTTGAAGAGTGTCGAAAATGCGCATAAAAAACGATATGTACAAAGGGCAGGAGTGAAAGTAGGGAATTATTATCAAACCGACTTAATTAACTTATTACCCGGCCGTCGTAATGTCGGCGCGTCTCGTGGCATAACTAGCGTCGTAAAGAGTGCATCCTCTCAGCTACACTCATTCAATTTCCGCCTTTTTATGGCTTACGAAGAGAGAGATGAGTGCAAGGGCGCGTATTTAATTTTTAATTATTCCAAGCTTAATAGTGCGATTGAACGCGTTGGAATGCATCGCGTGCGATACAAAGTGGTCCAAATTTAATTAGTTTCGAGCGATAAAAAAAATCTATTATTAGCATATTGATAAAGCATTATTGGGTATAAAACAAGCGAGTCATAATGCATAAACTGGGGATATTTTAAAAGCTATCCAACTGATAATCTTCCAAAATCTCTTAAAAACTACAAACTAGAACCTTAATTTTAATTATATTTTATTCCAGTTTACTTCTCAATATAATTATTATATTTATCATTAGGTTGTTTTTAGTATCAATTTAATTCTTGCCTTGATCATAGGTTGTTGAATAGAAGCACGCAGCCAGTAATCGGAAAATCGCTATGTTTGTGCACCGGTGCGCCGCGACTGTAATGGAGTTGTGTTGTAACAATTATCGAGGAAATTTTAATTCAAAACACTCGCACTAAGTGCATTTGTGAATGGAGCATTTTTTAATGAACGCGCTGTCGCCGGGTTACAACGCTTGATTCTTGACTCCTGCTGCTTAGGTGGGATTCGATGTTCGAGAACCGTTCGAGAACGAGTTTTAATGATGAGAAAGTGATCTCAAATAATTTAATAGACAACGAAAAAGAAATCTTAATACGCTGAGACCAATGTTGAATGGTTAATAGCCGAAAATAAATTGGTAACACTCTAAGTTGACTAAAATTACAATTTGAAGCGTCTTTGAAGCATCTAAAATAAAGTAAAATAGATTTTAAATTGGGCTTAAGTCAACATAAATGTAGAGAAATAAATAGTGTTAGAAAAGAGTAGAGAGAACTTGAAACAGAAGATATACAGGTTAAAGGAAATGTACTCAAGTTAAAGATAGCATTGATTTAAAACTTTATAATCAAGAAAAATGTGTTATCTCAAACTTTTTTGTCTATTTTTTTCTATGTTAATAAAAAGTTTTGCCAAACATGTAATTTACATAATTATTCATGATACATATTTTATCTCTTCAAACTCAAAGTTCAGTATTAATAAAGTTCTACATTGATCTCCCATTTTTTATAAAGTTAACTCTATCAGTTTAGTACTGTTGGAGACAAAAACTCTGAGTCAATTTTGTATTCTTACGACATAGTTGTAAAGACGCACCAGGCAAAGTAACAACGTGCGCCTTTTAATTTCTCAAAAATGTAAATGAGAAATTCCACATTACTTGCATTCCCTGTTTCACTCTTAACTGTTCAACATTCTCGCCATAAAGTTACTACATGGCTTATTTAAACTTATATCAACACAAAGCACTACTTTGGGAAGTTTGAATTAAATCACTGATGGTCACAAAGATGAATGACTGAGCTTGATTTAGTTTAGTTTACAATTTATTAAATTAATTAAATTTTATTGAATGTTAGGGAATTCTGAGAATTAGTGTTTCATAAAAATGTTGCAAAAGTTAGGATGTGTTTTTATGAAAATTACTTACGTCAATATATAATTGAATTAAGCTGATTTAGGTACTTAGTATATATTTAATTGATAATTTTTGGGACTAGGGCATTTAAATGTGACTTAAATCAAACGTAGAATACGTGTAAAATATAAAATAATATTTGTATTAATTGAAATAGGAAATAGTCGATATTTATTGAAATTAATTTAGGTTAATTAAAAAATTGATTTAAAAACATAGAAAAAGAAATATTTCTTGAATTATTTCAAGCGTATTTAATGACTTAAATTACTTAAAATCTCAAAAATTTATAACATACTATAAACAATATAATAGATTATTTTTATATTAAAATAGAGATTGGTATAAAGGTATAACAATAAAATTAGCAAAAACGACGAAATAAAATTACAATAACTACACTACTACCGCCACTGCCGCGAGCAAGGTGGAAAAAATATTTCATTGCATTGAATTCTCGCAAATTTCCCAACGGGCATTGCAAGTGATAGGGAAAATAATTTTCTTTATGCAAAATTGCTTAGGGTCATGATTTCTTTCGTTATTGGAATAAACTGCGGTGCTTAAAGAGAAATGTCAGAAATTATCTGAATTTTTCCAACAGCAGTGAAAATAAAACAAAAGTTAAAGAAATATAATTCCTATTAATTGGATTTTCCCTTTGACTTTTGTTTTTTATTTTTTACTTGTTTTCAAATAATTTACTTTAAAGCTGTATTTCTACTTGAATAATCTTACACTTTTAGTTAATATTATGTAATAAAAATATATAATTCTAATATACTTATAAATTAATGATTCTTGTCAGAAAAAAGTTTATTTTGAAGCAGCACTAATTAAATTCCATATCACGAGAGATTTATTTGAAAAATTTGCGACGTCCAATGCGCACACAGCATCCACATACTAAATTTTAATTGAAAATAGTGAAAATTAATTGAAAATCTGCGCGGCGTATAATATTTAATTGCGTAATTAACATTGTTATGATATTGTTTGATGTGATTTCCCGCAGTGGCACTGTGTAAATCAATTACGAGTGCAATAATATTTTCGGGGAATAGAAGTAGACACATTAAATAATTTAACCATGCCCAAGGCGTCCAGCAACGACAGCAAAGCAAGAGGATTAAAAATATGCGGTACAGTACTATTAACTCATTTGTGTTTGTGGTTTATTAATTTCAGCGCAGTTTGATAAGGGATAGAAGGAGATTACTGGGTTTTTAATGACAGCTATTTATAGTTAAATATTCTCAGTTAATGTGATCGTAAAAATTTGAGTGCGTTGCAGGGCAAATTGGATTTTGTTTAGTGATGTTAGTTATGTGCATACGGCAGGAGATCACTGCTTTTTGGCAGAGAGAAGTTCAATGCAACGTGTATGATATGAGTGCAATGAAACAATGATTTATTGTTTGCTGTGATTAAACTGATTGTATATGAGTTACAGGTTGGTTGACAAGAAAAAAATTTTAAAAAAAGGAGTTCACTAAGGAATAGAATGTAATTGAATATTTTTAGGTAAACTTGTGAAGTTTTAAATTTAGTACTTTACTAGTACTTTAGTACTGTATTGAACATATTGTCCACCTAGTTTAAATTGGATTTACAATTGTAAAAAATGTAATAATAAAAAACAGTAAAATATTGTCAACATAAGAAGTTCTGAGAACACTACACATTAATTGATTTACTATAAGGTAAGAAGTATTAAGACAAAGATACATTCCAATTAATACATATTCCGCTTTGTAACTCAGTTGTTAAGTCGTCTGACTGTAGCAATGACTGCAAGGTGCATATTCTGAAAACACGAGTTTAAATCTTGCTAGGAGTACATCCTAATACAATATGTATTCAAAATTCAGTTCTAATAACTGCTGCTAATTACTCTGATAGTTGATGCAGTACAATAGAATGGAGGCCAAGTACGGTGTCGGTATCTGGCATGGTTGCAGTGTGCTTCAAAAAAAAAAACGTTAACTTGTAAAACCCGAAAATTACTTTGTAATGTTATAAATAATAATTTAAGTAATATAAATTGAAATAACTTAAATATATTTAAACCGCAAAGTAAGACTTAATAAATTTTTTTTTAAATTCTTATGTATTTAAAAATTCATAGTTTTGCTAATACTAATTCCATTTGTTAACATCATTATCTTTAAATTTTTGTATCTAAATTTAATTATAATCTAAGCAATTATTTTTCTTTCAGTTAAAAGACAACCTCAAGGCATTCTCTACATACATCAACTAAAAGTATCACTAAATGATTTAAATTGTTACATTCTAGAGTAGGATGTGTTGCGTGGAATGTAATTAATTCTAATGCAGAATTTGGGGGTCAAGAATTCTGGAGATGTTGAGCTCAAGCCAGAATGACAAACAATTTGACCCTTCATGCTCTACTGTAATGAGTACAATACTTTACGAAATTATTTCTTTGCTTTAAACTTATTAAATTACTTACTTGCTGTATAAAAACATTTTGTTGCGTTAATAGCAAAGTGCATTACCTACTTCTCAAAAGAGAAATTATCCTTGAAATATAAAGGTATGGAAAATAAAAACAGGAAGAAAGCAAAAAGTTAATGTTTGGCTTGGGATAGCTATAAGTCTATAGCACAATTAAGAACGTTACTCATCAATTTTATTCTTGCTTGACTTCTTGCATTTTATTTTCTTGCCTTCTTTTTTTAAGTGGAGTTGATTGGAAGACAGACCGGATGCTGGGAAGTCACGTAGCTACAAGTTTATCATCTTTTTTTGCGGTGTTGGGTTCAACATCATTGCACATTTATTGCTTCAACTTATTCGAGCTTTAATATGTTTTATGTACTTGGTTTTGCTTTAAAGAAATCATAAATATTGTTACAACGAATAGATTTGATTAGGCATGTATGATCATAGTGATATAGATTGGCATAATTACTTAAGAAAGAAAGTGTTTTAAAATTGTACTTTTTATTTCATACTAAATTGGTTTACATCTGTTAGTTAGCTATCGATGCACAATAATAAATAAAAAATTGGTATTAAAATTTCACTTCTTCGTTTTAAAAATTGCAATATTTTATTATATTGGTTTTTAATCGTTAGATTTTAAGAACAGTAAATGATTTAAAGCAGATTAAAATTATAATTTAAATTGCTTTATTGTTCAAAAAATATTGTTTTAAAATTTTGAATTAAATACAATACACTTTAATTTAAATTGATTGATAAATTAGCTCTTATTTAGCATTTGATTACAAAATTAGTAATGATTCAATTTGGTTAAGAAACTGATTTTGTTAGAATTGCACTATTTTTAAATGTAAATTGCAGTGTTTTGTGTTTATAATTTACTATATCTCATCTCTATCATAATATATGTTTTACAAAGCAAAATATTTATTAACAAAATTATGTAAGAATAAATACGTGTAAGACCCCGCTCTTGCTGGGGGTACGTTCAGTCCCAATAACTACTAATAACCCTGGTAGTTGATGCAGTATAATGAAATGGACGTCTAGAACGGTGTCGATATCCAGCATGGTAGCAGTACGCCCCAATAATAACAAAAAAATGACCAACAACTTATATACTAACTAATAAAAAAAAAACAATCTTATAAACAATTACTGTCAATTTTTTTGATTCAACACACATTTATTAACATAGTCGATATTTTCTTTGCTGAAAATTATTTATGAATTATTTATAAAGCTCCCGCTTTATTGACTCGTGTTGATTTAATATCAACTTCCAGTTCTTACTGCACGTCTATCGCGTGTCGACTTTCTTCCGCACTGTTTAACTTTCCTCGTTGACTTCACAGTTGTTTATTTAGCCTGCTCAACTTTTTCACCGCGTGCAAGTACCTTCAACGTTTATTTATCTAGAATGCTGCTTAATATTAATACACGCAGAAGGACAATATTTTCGCGTGGCATATTACACTGATGCTCTCCACCCCCGGTTTTTTACGACGTGCGAATTATGCGCACCCTGGCAATTCGCGTGATAAATAATATTCATTTCCGAGCGTCGCGACGTGCAACTCAAATTAATGCGCGGCTCATTTATTTCTATTTGTCTCACCCAAAGTTGGCGTCATTTCGCTCCACGCGGCGAGTTATAAACAAAAATAGGTAAACCTACGTGTTGTTATAATACTATGCCAGCGAATGTATTCTGCAAGAGAGCCGACATGCAGTATTATAACCTTGGTACTCGAGATGAAACGAGACGTTGCTTCACGCTGAAAATGTAGAAGAACACGTCGACATGTCTTGTTATCAACTTATAATTAAAAGAACCTAAATGTTGTTTTGTTGCTGACAAGAAAGAGTAACGATTGATAGACGTCTACAGTACTGAAAAAAATAAAGTATAAACATAAGTCAAGAAATGTAAAACAGCGAAAAGTACGAGAAAGCTAACATGGCAAGAGTTAATCGTCTACTAACATGAAGCACGTTTTAAAGAAGTATTTATAGTATTAGAAGGAAAGTGGGGATAGGTGTGAACACGCGGAAATCTATGCCAGTTGCGTATTGTTTAACTCATATTTATTGATGACCTACACCCCAATAAGTTTAGTTTTGTACACGGAATTTCTCTCAACGCTCAAAATTAAATTTATAAATATTCCTTTATTGGTTTCTAAACGTGTGCATTTCCACCCTTTGTATATATTCAGATTAAATACTATATTATATTGATTAAGTTGCGTCCTGCTCTAGATTTTTCTGAAGAGTTCTTCTTGGTAAGGGAATTCTACTTAATGCTAGACTCGTCATGACCCATAATGCGATAAATGAAACTCTGAGATGGCAGTTTTTCCATTTGTTCATTTTTAAGGGACCCTCATAAAAAATAATTATTTTAGATTTCCCGTTGGTCTCAGATAGCGCAATTTCTTTACATGCCCAATGTTTAGTATGATTGCGGTGAGTGCAATTTTTAATGAATACTTTCCGTGCCAGATGAAAAGTGCATTAAATAAACGTATTTAAGTGTTTAGTGTGAATCTTAGGTGTGTTGAATTTTTTGTGTTTGCTTTTATTTGCTACTGTAATGCAGAGATAATAAAGCAATAGCAGCGGATAGGCGCTTAAAGCGTCATGTGTTTTCCCATTTCGCGACGAATAAAGGGGACGATTCCGTGCCTACACGCTCCGAAAGCTTTCAAATAAAAGCAGCGTCGTTTCGCGTCTCTCAAGGCTTCATTCTCTCAGATAATTCCTATCAGACGGAGCGTAAAACGCAGAAAAAGGCGCCCTCTTAAGTTTCACCGACGTTCTTGTTGTAATATTAAACAAATGTTGTGGATATTCCACGTGAGATATGTAGCTTTTTATGACAATGTGTGTTTTGATTATTCATGGCAGCAGACGTTCATAGTTGCGAATAAGAGTGTTGTTGATATTGTGTGAGAATTGCGCGCGTTTTTTAATTAAGTTTGGCGCAATGAATCTACTTAAAGTTAGTTTTGTATCGCAGACGGCCGCACCGCTTGCAGATTCCATTAGCGCCGAAAGTTTTTAAATTAAGGCGTGAGGAGGCGTGTGGTAGTTGCAGACGTGCTGAAACCGCCGCCTCTGTCATTTCCGCCGTACTGCCGTGCCGTCGATCATTTAACGATATAATAATATTGCATGAGGTTGCACAATAGATGGTTTCACCTTTGCAAAGAAAAACGAGAAAATGAGGTCAAATTGACGAAAGCATTCTGCGGATTTGCTAGTAAAAGAAGAAAATTCTATTTTTTAAATATATTGAAAACATTAAACTTGTTAAGATGTTTAAGCTGATGTTGACTTGGCGAGCGACAAGCATCTACTAATATGAAACACATGTCAGTGCGGTTTTTATGGCAACGTAGAAAGAGTGGGGATGAGTTGGAACTCACTGGAGTTTGTTCTAGAGTAGAACAAATATAAATTTGAGCATGTACATTAATATAAAAATTACAGTTGCATCTAAATATTTGCAATTTTACTTTATTTTGTTTATATAAACATGATAAAAATTAAATAAAATAATTTTATATTATTGGCATGGTTAGTGAATACTCGTTGAGATATATTCGGAGGCAAGTGAAACAGGTAGCACAAGTAATTTTCTTCCCAACACGCGTGCACACTGTAAATTGCGTTACAAAACAGCTTCCTTGCTTTTCGCAGCTTGTTGTCAGTGTTTTCTTTTTCAATGTCATCGACCAGACAATGTTTACGGATGTAGGCTGCGAAAGAGAAATCTTTTCGTTCAACTCTTCATCGATTTACTGTCCAATATTTTTCCGGACTAACACAATTCTTACATTAATATTCTATATTGAAAACAATCAAATATTATTTATTAGGGTGTAAAATCTATTCTCTTATTGATTGATACTAATGATATAAACCTGTGAGAGACAACGTTGATTATGCTTTTCTATGTTGTTGCTAAGGGAGAATCAAAAATTTGCCACAATTTATAAATTACTCAGTTATTTGTCTCAAATTACGTTAACCATGCGACATTAGCAATGCCGGCCTACTTTCCGTTTTTCCTCGCGGCGATGTTTCTCTCAAATGTGGCACACAGCATCATCACACGTATCGTCAATTACACTGCAAGCAGCACGCGTGTGTAATACTAATTAAACACGTCAATGCACTTTATCAGCACTATCAACAGCATTAAACGTACTTGTAAGGTAAATCTATAATTTTCTATAGCACTACGATGTACTCATAATCTACTTACAACATCCAAAATATTATATTACGTATATTGCAATAGTCATTAAATCATTATTAACTTATATCCAATATGTGGAAGTTGTCATAATACTCATAATAATAAAGTTTTCGTAGAAAAAAAAAAACGGTAACTAAATAGATTATAAATTATTATTATCCTTGTTATTTTTTGTTGGAGTCACTAAATGTGTGCCTTCATGTACTTGCTGCGTAAATCTTTTACGATAATCTACCTCGCACGACGTTTTCTCTGTGCGTAAAACACACATGATGACATCGTGAAAATAAGCACCAGGCAGCTTTTAATAATATAGAACATAATTATATTGCGATTAGTTTAGATGTGATCAACCATTAATGGTTGATGTTAACGCGATGAACGAGAAGCGGGTACTAAGTTGAAACAGGCAGAGATGAGACTTTTTATATTGATGGACGAGGAGTGGGGATGCGGTAGATTTTTGACTGCTTCGTGTGGAGTATTGCGCGGAGTTTTATATTGTCTCAATGACCTTGGCGTAGATGTTCGAATAAAATGAGTATGTTTTAGGCTTTAGTTTTTTTGTGATCAAATTAATAAATACTATTTTTTATGCTTTGTCAGAACAGCAGGTCGAGGTTGACGACAAAAACTATATGAAAATATTTCCACATGAATTGGAAGCCATCGTCTTGATGCGTTTTTTCCCGACTGCTACAGCTGCAGCTCGTTTTATTTTTCTGCGGCACAGCGTCGCAATGAAAATGCAGCGCAATAACCGAACAAAGGGGCGCTTTGAACGTCGGCGAGCAACGGCGTATTTAATTAGAATCAGCAAAGAAAGCGACGCGCTGGTATCAAAAGCGTAGCCGAGCGTCACTTGACCGCAATGCAACAGTTGTGCCGACGCGTCACGCCGCCCCCCTGCTGCAGCCACGCGCAAAATGCCAAATTAAGCCGGGCGTACATTTGGAAATATCAAAATTTCATTTTGCTTCCCCTTTTGCAAGAAAAACAAGCGTTTTCCGCTTTGTCGCCGCGCCATGTCGCGCTGACGATTATTATTTTCGCACTGGCGTGCGATTAAATAACGCCAATGTTTGCTCCATCACGCGCCGCTGCCGCCACAAAGATGAGCCCATGGAACGGCTTAAAACTGTCCCGATTTGAATGAATCTTAGCGAGTGCGGATTTCGTAGAAAAACTTTCCATCTCGCCTCCCTCTAAAACAATATATAAATTTCTTTTTCGTTGACGACGACGGGCGCGCAGTATTGTTCCCCCTAATTTATTCTTTCTTTTTGTTTTACAACTTCTCAAATTCTCATAAAATTAAATAAGCCAACTTTGCGTCGGCGTAAATTCTTCGCCGTCGGCGTGAAAAGAGACAGCAACGGACAGGTAAAAATTACTCCGGTTACATTATTTAAACTACCGCAGTCACAATGCGCATTGCCGAATGAATTTCTTGAAGAGTAAGTATGAGTTTTCAACACGTGCGCGCATCTCAACAACCAGGAATAACTACATTTGGAAATGATGAAATAAATTTTTTTGTAATAACAAAACGTTTAAAATTCTTTCGTCGGCGAAGGTTTTTGGAATGTACGCGGCGTAGATGGGGATGGAAGATTTACGGTCGTTTACCACCGCCACTTCCGTCTTATAGCTTTATTGCGTCCGGCAACTGACCTCGTGCGGTGTGTGGCGGTGGAGAAAGCTTTAGGGGAGGGGGGTGTAGAACTATAAAATCCGTACCGCATGCAAGCGCCACTGGTCACGGGACGCTACCCGCCAGACACAGGACGCCGTGGACAAAGCAGCAAAATAAAGAAAATTAAATTATTTATCTGTGCCCGCATGCGCATGCAAAATTAAATGCAACTTGGCGTAGATACGCATTCGTTTATCTATCTACATGGTCCGCAGGCAAAGTTGGACAGATTTGGCGGTTGTTGGGCTCAGGGGAGTTGGCGGTTGGATAATTTGGATACATCTAGTGGATGGACACACAAACACAATCCTTGCGCGTCATTCAACCGCTCTTTTGATTGATAAAGCTGCGAGGCGGAAGCATTTTATGTTTTGTGGGGGTTGCCATTGACGTATGCGACTAAAGGTCGGGGCTCAAAAATATATCATCCCGATTAACTTTGACTAGCCACGCGCGGCTGTGTTATAAATGTAAGCATATATTTCTGATTGATATATGAGAAATTTACCTCAATCTGATTTATCGGACATGAGCCACCAACGCATTAATAATGCTTGAAATGTTTACAATAGAAATGTAAATACACAAAACTATCATAAAATATAAATTTGGCATGATATAAATTTCAATTAATTTTAAACATGAAAATACCAAGGCTACAGATGTTAACACAGTGAATGTCAAGCGTACACTAACATCAGATACGTTCTGAGAAGGGTCTTATAGTAGTGGCGCAAGAGTGGAGATGCGTTATAACAGTTTTAGAACGTTTGCAAGATGGCGTTTATATCTGTAAAGTATTTTTTTTTTGTAATAAGAATTTCTATTTGTTCATCTGGAAAATTCCGTATTGAAGTAAATACTTTAAAAAGACTAACAAATAGAAGTAACTCTAAATGTTGCTCAAAGATTTTAGATGGTTGAAGGGCACAGCACGTATGCCCAAGACCAAAAATTAAAGAAACGTGCGGTTGAAAGACTTGCAATGCGAGTTTAACGAATCCACCACGCAGGAAATCCAATAAAAGTTAACAAAAGCGGTTGCCAATCGACAACAGAATTCTCGAGAGCAATCAGTTGATCCAGATCACCAACAATCATCAAATCAACATTTGTGTTAAATGTCATAACCTTACTACCCTTAAATGCTCATTCAAGACATTCTTGACGTTCTTATCAAGATATCTCAACTGCTTCCAAATGTGAGAAGTCTGGCATGTGATGATAACAAGTTAATCCTGGTTTAAGATCCTATAAAGTCTAACTTGAGTGTGAAGGAAATAAATAAGACTTTGACAAAGATATAATATTTTTTTGTATTTTAAGGGTGTAGGAATATGTAAGATTCTAACAATGAGTGATTGTAGGATGTAAGAAGAGGTGACATTGCGTGACATGTCCATATAATACAACATTATTTATTCGGGCAATTGCAAGGCGGATTCAATGTGCGTGTGACTGTAATCCACACATGTGACGCGTGTCCGACAAATCAATAGCACTCGGTAAAAGCAGAGGGTGCCTGAATACCGCACACCGTTGTTTTATTTGCAATATTTCACTCGGGCGACTTTGGGACCACGCACGGAAAGTGAAAATGCTCGTTTGCGCTAAGTATCCTTTTTCCGTCCCACTATTTTTTTTGCTTCTTCTTACATGGAAATATCATAGTCTATGCTAAAAACTAATAATCTTAGTTTTTGTTGTTTTTTGTTTTTTATCTGACTATCTAATTAAATTTACAATCAGCAGTAACCTGGTTAAAATTGTTAAAGTTAGAGACGGTGTACAATCGACAAAATAACGTCTTAAAAAAAATCAAGAACCTTGAATTCCATGATTTGCCAGTTATGGTATAAACGCAACGCGTGCCGTAATATTTCTCTGATATGAATGCACCTGCCACCTTAGCACATCTCACGACCGATGGTGAATGGCGGCGGCAGAGCAATAGAGTTGTATAAGCCTGATCCCATGGCGGCACACGCTGAACGTGCATGCCGTACAAATGGCTCATTCATAAAACACGCAGCACACATGAATAACTCGCGTAGACGGACCACGTCGCGACGATATTCGCCCTGCTATTAATCCGCCACCGGCGGTGGCATTGGGGTGCGACAATGGCGGAGCATGATTTGTCTTGCCGCGATATTTAGCCGCGCTTCCCGGATAAAAGTGAGTTGTTGAAACGACCGCGCCGCAGCTCCGTCTGCATGCGGGCGTGCCTTGTGCGCAAAGATGCTCATTAAGACATGCAAATGAGCCCTATTTCAATTCGTAGAGCATTTGCCAAGTGGATAGTGTGAGGGATACTAGCACGTCTTCTCGCACCCAGAGTTTTCTTCTTGTTTATTCACTCCAACGCCAAAAATATAACGCGCATTGCGACTGGA
Organism: Diploeciton nevermanni; assembly: GCA_027575565.1. Taxonomy (NCBI): domain Eukaryota; kingdom Metazoa; phylum Arthropoda; class Insecta; order Coleoptera; family Staphylinidae; genus Diploeciton; species Diploeciton nevermanni. Next base: position 7,012,446 of record JAODIE010000004.1, read on the forward strand.
GGCATGACACGTTAATTAATATGTCAGGGGGCAAGATAACATTATGGATGTAAGGAAATTTTTCCCAAAAATGGTTAGAAGTAATAGTGACAAATTGGCATCTTATAGGTTAAAGTCGTATTGATTAAGGGAATAAATAATTAGGTGCGAATCTACTCCATTACTTATTTGGCTCTTTGGGATTCTCGGGAGTACCTGTTTTCTAAGCCACTCGAAAACATTGTAACGTTGAAATTTTGTTTCTAACCAGTAATCCATGCTTCTATCGGCGTAAAGTTACAAATTAATAGCAAGTTTTGTACGCCATCAAGTTCTAAGCAAGGGGGCGCATCTCCGGAGAGTCGTAGTCAACTAAACCAACTGTGTAAGTGAATTAAAATATTTATTAAGGAATGCACATACACACGTTCTCGTGGGATCCATGCTTAATTAGCCAAGTTACCATCTTAGTTACTCCTTGAATAATTCAATTTTACACTCAGCTCGGCCCAGCCACGGGCGCTTCCTTGCGCAGCGAAGAAAACTGAACAAACAAGTAGACACACTTTCAAGACACGCTCTTTACTTCTGTTTGCCAACGCCAAAGAGGAATATTCTGTTTTTTGTGCGTTGATTTTTGCTAGCATCTTTTAGTCAGAGATTTAATTACCACACAGTGTCAGGTCACTTCTTCCACTGGCAGCCTGAAGCTAGGGCTGCTTTCCATTAATATGATAATAAAGCGTAATATTTCAAATGCAGCGCAAAAGAGGTACATGGTTGGGAAATAATCACTAAGCAAGAATTACGGCGGCGTGAAATAATCAAAACCATCAAAGAATCTAATAACTATGTATATACCGTGCGCCCAAACAGCAACGCATTGTCTTTGAACCCTATAAATACCAACACTGTCAGTCAAGGTGGTTATCACATATTTGAAAAGTAGTGTCTGAAGGGGGCTAAAACAATGCGTAAAACTTTGCTATCATTGTGCAGTTAGTTCTTATCTTGACACGTTCTTAACTAGACCTTTGATGATAAATGGTCTACTGTCGTCCATCAACGTCTTCAGCTGTACGTGGCTTGACCGTAGGCAAGTCGCAAAAAGAGGAACATAATTTATAATAAGCGTTTGTCCCTTGTATCTCTGAAGGAAAGTGAATCCTGAGGAAGTAATCGCTCGTGCATGATGCACAAATCGATGTTACTAGTAGTAGAATAGAAAGCAATTTTCAGGGCGCAATGAAGAGCTGTGCTCGTAAATTTGCAGCCGCCATGTGCCAGTATATTAGAGATTTCTGGAGATGGTGTAAACATGATCTATGCGCAATTTTGATCCGTGCATTTCGTGCGAATGGCTGGGGTTATCGAGCCACACGCCTGTCAGAGGCTTTTCGGGAATTTAAAAGCACAACGAGGCTCGGGATCTTGATTTACTGATTGGCAAATCGCCGCCGACTGCCGACGGAGGGCCTTATCCTGTCGAAAGTTTTAAGCGCCCCTTTAACTAGCGATTGCGTCGCGCCATGAATGAAAAGCGGCCGATTGAACGGCCGGATAACACAAGCGGGGCTGCGCGTTGATTTTAAATTGATAAAATTGACTCTGGTTACTTTCTTGTGAATTAAGATTGTGTTGACAAATTTTTACCTTTCTTTCTTTACAATTGGTAGTAGCTAAAATATGTTGCAACTTCAAGAGACATGTTACTGAATTTTTAATCCTAGAATAATCAATAGAATAAATTTAAGCAGAAAAAAAATGTTTATAAGTTGATATCTATAATAAGTATATTAAATAATATAACAATAATATAATACTTAAACCTTGGGGAAATTCTTTGAGAAGTTATGCTAACATAAACAGTATATCACAATATTAAATTTTATTTTAACATGTCATGTTATACATTTTAGAAAAATTTTTAATTAACACTATTTATTACTAAATACCTCAAATACATATTTTTATTGAAACAGATTTAATCTTAATTGTGTTTTACTATCAATTCGGCTATTTTACTTTTTGTTGCTTTGCCACTGCTTCATTGATACATCTACACACATAAAGTTAAAAATAACTAGTTGACTCTATTAGCAACCAAAAACCATTTAAATAAACTGTTTGCGACTTTTAGTTTAGTTGTTATTTACCTGTTATCATATTCTAAGTTCTTCACCTAAAATAACTTCAATAAAATATATAAAAAAAGTATTTTTTATCGTCATTGCCGATGTTGAAATCAATTGCTACACAAAGCAGGTGGTGCGTACCGCTTGTAAAACATGTAATTGATTATTCATCAATTGCCGAGAAGGTCGCAGCCGTCTCCCTCAGAGCGGCGTCTTTGGCAGCTTCATTCAGACGCGCGCCGCCTTCGAAGACAAATTAGGATTTGAACGGTTCGTTGCTTTCAGCAGACGTAATTTTTACGAATTAGAGCAGTGACAAATAATCCGATCTTTGAATGTAAACAATCAAACACAATGAAATATCGGCTTATTCAGGAAATCGAATTGAGCAACGGAATAAAAATACTAGCCTCACATATTGTATAACAACACTCGAGTTGTCGGCAAACTAGAGAATCGTCGATTGTGTTTATCAAGAAAGCAAATAGAGAACCGCCTCCCGTTCATTCACCACTTTGTATCCACTTCATATTGGCGCAGAGGGATGAAATATAGGCCGGCAAACTGAAGCATCTTGTCATATATACGCGCCGCGGCGAACACTTACTCGGCGTGTTACTTCAATATTGATTTTCTGACGAAAACTTTCATTTCCCTATAAAGCGCCGGCGGCGGCGCGGAAAAAAGTGCAGAATGACTTTCAGGCAGCGTGCGCGCACCCTCCAACCAATTTTCCAAAGTACATCCAATGCATGTTTACAAGTTTCAAGTTGGAGGTAAACTTTCTAAATGGTAACAGTCAATTCCGCTCCTTATCGTCATCGTCGAACACTTAAAGTCGCCAATCTGTGCATGATAATAGCGTTATTAATTATGCAAATGTCACAAATGTTTGACGGTCTTACCATTGTCTCCGATGACGTCCATGATGTACTCCTTTCATGATCTTCTCTGCCACACTACCCTTTGACCATAAATGTAAAAATTGCTCACTGCATCAAACAAAAAACCAACGACCACAAAAACTAATAATAAAGCTGCGCTAACGCAAACCCATCCGTGAAGCATACAATAAAAGAAAGCTTCTTCCTAATGCGCACACAATGGGTTGGCGAAGAGCGGAAAGCAAGACACATCGTCGCCAGCAGGGAGGACAGAAATAAAATTGGGACATATTTGGTGAAGGGCCATAATCGCCACGCTTGGTCTTCCAAACTTAATGTTTCATATTTGAAGAATATGTGTTGGAGTGGCTACTTTATAGACCATCGCCATTAACTTTCCACCAAGGGTGCACTCTAAGAGCTTAAAAGGCTGCCAATGAAGAGAAAAATTATAGAAATAGGTTTTTTATTATAAACAAACATGTGCATAGAAAAATAAAGTTTTTCTTAATATCCCAACAACAAAAAAATTTTTTATTTACTTATTATTAACTTTTTATTTATATTTGAGTAATTGTTGTGTCAACATAGGTTAATAGTTCTTTATATTTAGTAATTTAATAAAAACAGTGCATGAATAATTATTTTGTGTCCAAAGTTGAAATAAAAATAAACTGCAAATGTTAAATAAAAAAAGTACATTTAATGTTTGTGAAATTTAATTAATTTAATGAAATTGTGAAAATAATTGTTGATTGTCTCTTGCTCTGCAATTATTCTTAGCCAAATTTAAAGTTAAAGCAAGAGTATGAAGCATCTCAGAGGTTAAGTAGTTTTTAATATCCAAAAACTAAATATACAGGTTATAATTAAGTAAACATGCAAGTAATTTGCTCATAGTTATTTTGCCACTGCTTTAACTGCAATCAACGTGCAGGAATTTCAAGCACGAAGGGAGAGACTAAATGTAACATTCCAACATGCCTATGTAATGATGGAATTTTTAATTACTACCCACTAATTCACTTTATTTGCTCCCTTTCCTACTCTATTATTAGCCACGGAATGTATTTTTAAACTGAAGAATCATAAATTTTGTTTGTTTTAAATTGACAATGTATTAGACAGAGCTCTGTCAGTCTTCAACAAGAAAAGTCAATGAATTTCATATCCACTTAACATAATCGCGCCCGGAAGCAAAACGGGGGACCCTAAGGGAAATCAAGCGCGCGAAGAAGTTGCCGGAGGCGGCGCAAAGACGTCATCGGAAACTGGTGCCAAGTGAGGCCAGGCAGCAAGGAGATTCAGGAGCATCCTGCTGGGAAAAAAATTCAGAAGCAGGCATACGTTGCACGTCCGCGGAAAACTTCATTTATCACCTCCATCTGTCTGCTATTTTTAGAATATTTTTACGTCTTTTTTGGAAGAGTCGAATAATTTTGAATATTTTTGTGAACCGAATAATTTATATTGTTATGTTTTTGGTGCAATGAAGCATGAAGCAATTTGCGGCCGTGTTTGTTCAGGCCCAATGCAATCGACAGCTGCTGACCAAAAGACTGACCACTGTGCGGCGGCAGAAAACCCTAAGCGGCTATTCTTCGAGCAGTCTTTTGCACCTCGTTGGTCCAGCCAGCTTGTATTGATAGATCGTTGTCGACGTGTGTTTGCCGCCGCGCTCGTGCGGCACATGGTGCACTATTTGTATAGGCACACGGGAGCAGCCTGACTAAGCCCCCTCCGAGGCGAAGATTGCTCCGTGCGCCGGCTTGTTTCTTCTGCATGGACAAACGCGCCGAATAGTGTTTGTTCAAGAGGCGGCTATTTTGCGCCGTCCCCAAGTTAGACTAATCTGCTTTTTGTTTATTCATTTCGTTTGTTTGCACTGGCTTGCGGGATATTTGCGCATCAAAATGAATTATAACATTTCGGAAAACTGACGGAATAAATAAAAGGCTCTACAATTGGTTTATGATTTTAATTATCCCACAAATAGAATATTAGCGCGAATTAACTACACGGAGGAAAAGGATTCCAAGTCTTAAAATGCACTTAGTATCCACCATTAAGCATTGCTTTCCATCAGCGGAGGCGGCTAGGAACATGGCTATGACGTCGTTATTGTGATGGTGGCAATGTTAAATCGCAATAGTTACGCTCATTTTGAGCTCATTTTCCTCTTCATTTCATTGCGACAAAGTGGTTTCTCATGACCCGCCGCAGTCGCGCGTGCTGCTCGCATTCCGCTAGCAACTTCTTTATAAGGTGCATAAATCACGCCGCGACTCGACGAAAAACGTGTGCGAGATGCTTCATTCCCGCCTCCGATTCTCCTGCTCTATCCAGTGAGCACCAGCTGAGGGATGCGCGCTGGAAATTCCTGGCTGCACAAAATCCAAAGAGAAGCTAGGTGGCAGCTGTTAGCGTGAGAGAGGACCTATTGGAAAAGGATTCGGTTATACCTGAATTGGCAGCGAGCGCGAAGAGATTTTGGAAAGAACGCCGCTGTGTGAATCGTTGAGGTAAATTGATTGCAATTGGCGCGACAGTAATGCCGACAATTCGATGCTGGAACGTCGGCTGCTTGGATCTACAACACAATCTTGATCAAGACATAGGATAATTTTATGAGTTAAGGAAATTTACTATTTGGGAATTAAACAAAGTCGTAGAAACAATGCTGACACATAATATTTCGAATTGGGACTATGAAATATATTTCTGAGAAATTTCGCAGAACTGGTCTCTACCAGTTACCGAAAATCAAATAAATGCAAAGAGACTTAGAATTTTTAGTATTTTAGTAATTAATTCTGTACTTATTCAATGTGCAAAAGTATTATTTCGAAGCTAGTATAGTTTAAGTAAAGTATTTGTTTCTAAAATTCTGGGAAATTGCAGATAACAAGGTGTACAATATTTTTCTCGAAAGCAAACTAAGTTTTATATTTTTATTAATGAGATTCTGAGAAACTCTAAAGTAGAGCATACTCCGAATTATTATTAACTACATATTTTTCAGTTTATTACTAAATTCATGGAAGTTATTTAATTTTATTAGAGAATGTAGATTAAAGATGATATTTTTTTAAGAAGTAAGCAGAATAGAAAGCTTAATAATTGTTTTTTAACCAAATATCAGAAATATTCTTGATTTGTTTCTCTTTAGAATAAAATTTTATATCAAATTCTAGTAGCTATTTTCAAAACTTGAATGAATTTCTGGAAAATTATAGAGAATTGCAGGCTACATTTTTTTTTTTTGAAAACAAGCTTGAATTAATACACATTTTATTATTGATAATTCAAAAAATTTTAAACAAAGTATACTAAAAGTGGTTATATATATTGCAATTACTTCCAAAATTCTCGGAAAGCTTTTACATAAAATTTCGAATTTTAAAATTTATATCTAAATGTTTTTCAACGAAATATTTAACATTTTTGGTATTTTTTATTTAATTCAAAGCATTGACATAGATTCAAGATAAAATTGTCGTAGGTTTTTCTAAAATTTAGAACGGTTTCTGGAAAACAATGTGGTGATCCTGGTGGAAAGAAGTGAGAAAGGATGTAAAGTGCACAGGACCGTCTCTGGCGCTGTACTGTAGTGTATGTATAGTGTATATTTCATTGATTGCGCTGGCGTTGGGCTTCAGGGAGCCTGCGACACGCCCGCCGCGGCGCTCATCCTGGCAGAGCGCACGTTGCCTGCCGCCTCCGGCCTCCGCCGTCCGAGCTGTTCTGTAGCTGCTTATTTATCGTGCGGCTGCGAGCTGAATCGCGCCGTATAGTCGTCCCCCTATTTCGGTCGTACCTGCGACAATAGCGAAACCGCGCGTTCTCGCCGCCACGCACTTCCTCAACGCATCGCGGGCGCAGCGCGTCGTGGAATACGCGCCGCCGACAAGAAAAAAGTTGCAAAAGTTGGTTGTGGTGGTCGGCTTGTTGTTTGTTTGTGCGGGCCTGCGCGCGTGCCACCCACGTGCCATACAAGCAACACAGTGCGATCCAAAGCTCCACACGGTGTAACTGATGTGGGTCCAACTACTTATAGTGATTGAAGGTGTCTAGAAGAGTGCCCAGAAAGAGTACTGCGACCAATGTCATTGTTGCAATCCGTTGACTTTATCTAATCTGGTTACTCTCTCGCGCTGTTACCAGCGCACTTGTTTCATCTTCCTGGGATAGTCAGCAGTTGCCTTGGCTTCATCACCGGTCCTCGTGGGCTACAGCCTTGTCGGCGTGTACCCGTGCGCGGTGTGGAAACCGCGACGCGCTTCCAGCCCATCATCTTCGGAAGCAAGCAGTCAAGCTCAGCCACTACCACCTCATCCCCAACCAGCACCTCAACCAGGTGCCATTCGTGCAAATCGCAGCAGTACGCAAGTGAGAAACCATCCATATCCACAGTTTATCAACCAAGCACCGAGTGTTTTGCATCGGCCGCCACCGCCGCAACAACAACAACCACCGCGACAGCAGCACCAGTGCTTCGCGCCGCCTCACGCGCTCGCCGTGCAACAAACAACACTCGCTAATCAGTTGCCGCCTGCCCGCCCCGCAGCGGTGTCGACGCGAGCCTGCACTTGTCGCGACTCCAGTACAAACGTATCTCAAGTGAACCCTAATCCAGCTCCAATGTTGTTCGTTCCATTCTCGGTGCCCAGCTTTGCTCCTTCGATGACTGGTAATAATCTCCATGTCAACAATTGCAGTCCTTCTAAGGTAAGCAAGCGTTAGACATCAAATGTGTTTTTATCACAAAGATCATATAATTTTATTGCGTTTTCTTTTTATTAATTACAACTTTTAGTATGCAAAATTTGTAAAAAGTTGGAGTCCTTGGAGACTCTTGGATTCATTGGACTTGGGTTCGGAATGGGAGGGGACCTTGAGGGCATAGCTATTATTTAAAAACGAACGCGAGTTTTTTAATTTGCATTTATATGACTGCAATTTGCAGTGAAGCGCGTTTGTCTACCACCATCCCTAAGAAACACTCACTCTGAGTTTCCTCTTCGATAGCGTCCTCGGGCATCCGGTCCAGAAGACAAATTCCCGACAAATTTCATTTCCACTGCAACTTTTACTCTTCCTTTTGCGATCGTCCTTCATTCTCACTGTTATTAAACTGTATTTTTCTTCCTGATATTCATACTGCTATACTCTAAAGCAATCATTTTGGGGAATTCAATTTTCCATCTGGAGAACCAAGCATTGTATTTCAGATCTCAATTAATTGCACAATTACTGTTTTTGGAACAGTGGCGCTAATCAGAGGTACGTTTGATGTGCAACTCATGGACAAAATCATTTAGCTCTAGGGCAGTGGATGGTTGTGACATTCTGTGGTAATATTTAGGAAGTATGACAAGCGGGCTTTACTCCCGGCGGTAAATTTACGCTTTGATTGCATCAATTATGCAACATTGTTCTTTAATGGAATTCTATTAAAATTTCTGTATCACGTCGATATACGTTTTAACACTAAACCAGAGAGGGGAAGGTGATTTTCCAATACACAAGTGTCGGTCATATCAACCCTAGTGAGTAACAAATCGGCATACCACAATAAATGACATTGGAAAAATGAAAAGAAAACCGAAACGCAAGCAAAACCAATCCACTCATTTAACACGTCGACATCAATGAGTTGAGATAGTAGAGTATAAAATATCGTTTTTGATATCCGAGTATCATATTCCACCCTCGCCGCAAAATAATTAAAGCAAACTCATTGATATTTATGCATCAATAAAAATGTTGGTTGGAGCTGCACACTAATTGCCGACTGTGGGACGTGGAGAAGTGCAACATTAAAAATATTTCTATGTAGGAATGTTGCAGGGAGGCTTGCCCCCACCGCAAGGGGATAAACTGTTAGATTGCGCCGGGAGGCGTGGAAGAAATATGTTCATTCGTTCGGAATTCGTAGCGTTTTCCACTTCGCGCCTCCGCGCATTATCTTTCTGCGGGACGATATTGTTTTTCGTTTTATTAAATTACATCTCTGCCGAGGCATAAATCGAGTTGGTCCCCTTTTTGCCCTCGTACATTCACAGCTCTGCCAGAAAGTGAATGCATTCATCAGCGGGCGTTTAATTTCATATTTATTCGAATCCAATGTTCAGCACTTGAGAATGTTGTGTTTATATCCGGGATGCAATGATGATGTGGGAATATGTATAACAAAGCCAATTATCCGGCAGTTATGCATATTCCAAACATTCAGTTTATTACAATCACACTAGGGTTGTGCTAAACTTATACATATTTAACAAACGCGGGGGTTTTGGTTTAATGAAAGGGACCCCAATGAATGTCTATTCATTCCTGTTTGTTACCTATAGGATAGAAACAATGGCTTATCTTCTATGATCTGCATTATTAGACTTAGCAACAGTTTTATTACAAATAAAAAAGATGTTAAATTGACTCTAGTTGCAGGAATAACGTAGGTGGTTGTTTGATGAACATGGCAAGTTTAACCCCAGAAATTGCGATTTTACGAAGTGCAAAACTTATGAGATTCGCGACTAACAAGACTTTATTGGCTTTTAAGGCCGTTCGTAATTAAAACGCAAAGGGTTGTCAAGTTCCAACAAGGGGCCTATTGGTACAGTCGCGCTGCAGATGGGGAGAAAATGATTTCTTCTCAAAAGCTTACCGTTTTGTTTAGATCGCTTTGGAAGTCATCCAAGCGGAGCTGTAGACATGAGGGCGATGGTTTAAATATTTAAGAAGGGCAGAGATTTCAATCAGAAATAATCCAGTTTGTTAAGTCATCATTCATTTTCAAGAGCGCGTGTTGAATGACTATTGATGATTAATAGATCAAGTGCCAGCAATTAATTGGGATATTAATATTTTCTTGGGTATTTTTTAGGCATCTTGGAGAGGAGAAAATTAAAATCTAAATGAATGTTGAAATCTCTAGAAGGAAATCCCATTCCTGGCAGCTTACCTCTCTCTCACTTTCCCAATTAGTCAAGATTTACATCAGTTAATTTTGCTTCAACAAGATGTGCCTCGAAACATCGAGTGTGGTTGGGCCTTACCCAAGATTATGTGCTAGAAAACTACCACTAGCCTATGCCCTTCTTCTTCAGGTCTACCGGATCGGTTTGTTTTAGAAACACTGTGCACGACGTAATAAACTATGGAATGATGTCCCACGGGCTGTTGGCCGCTCTCAACCTTGATGGACGTCAAGTACGCTCGCTGCCATTTAATTATTAACTAAATGAGCTCGTAATTCACCTTTCGGGTGCGGACGTATTTTCTCGGATAACAAGCCAACGGCGCGTCGCTTTGAAGACCTCCTCTAACCCAGCAGATTATTCTGTTTCGTTTTTAACTGGTTCCGGTGCGAGAGCACGGTGCGCAGTATCGATCTCCGCTTCGAGTGTCAACTTGGCGTTAAAGAGCTGCAGCGGTCTGCAGGGTCTGCATGCCGATACTGCGGTGACTGCGTCTCCTCCGCAAAGTCCCATTATCAACTCCACCTTATTATCGCCCGTCGTAAATTCAACGCCGGCCGCGCGCGTTTGAGCTAATATTTTATGGAGTGCATTGTGTTTCATTAATAACTAATATTCGAGACGAGTGCCGCCGGCAGCAGTGGTGGTGGAGCAGAACGCGTAACGGCGGTGCCGCAGTAATCGGCGGCGTCGAAACAGCACCGAAGACTGCGCGCCGTCTCGACGCTTTATGATCGCCATATGCCCCTGTTGGCTGACGTCTCTCCCTTGAATATTTCAATGTTTTCATTTGCAGTAAATTATGCCAACGATTGGTGGGGTACTTTGTATGTTACGCGCCTTTCAATGGGGTGGTATGTGCTGCTGGTTATGGCAACCGGTACCACGAGTACTGCTAGATATTTATATCTTTTAATGCAATATGGAAAGTGGGCTTTCTGCAATCTATTGCACACTTCATGTCATGCGTAATATCCCTATTTCAGGGAGATGCATCATTGGGGATTGGTGGTTATTTTTTGCATGTATTATATTTTTTATTGCTGGGGCATTTGTAAAAAGTGGGTATGTTTTAAGATTTTCGAGACCTAACCTGACCCAGACTGATTTTTCAGCTGTAGTTGTAAGTTTTAAAATACCTACAATCAAAATACCTATAAAAATTGCACCTTTTTAGTTAGACTTAAATAGCTCTAGTAGTAGATTAAAGAATTCTAATAAGCTTCTTTATTTTAAGTTAGACAATCCAACCTGATTTAACTTTACTTCAGGTTTATTTTTGACTATGCTAATTGTCCTTGATTTTCTCTAAAATCTACATACCTCTTTATGCTCAATTTCTCTCCCAACTTTCATTTAAAATCACATGTTTAATAGAATAGAATTATGAAATCATCCCAGCATAACCTGATTCTTTTCTAATTTTTTTGATACTTACAATCAGAAACGGAAAACTGAATCTTTTTGAATTTGTTTAGCAGATTCTAATGAACCTCATTTAAAATAATGTAACCTAATCTATCTTAACCAAATATTACTTTAAGTCTATTTTTGATCAATTTATGGTTGATAAGGTCATTATGTCAACTGACTCTGATCTACCCAATTTTAAAATTTATGCCCTATTTAAGTCTTCTACTTTGATTCAAGACACCATGTTTAATATAGTACTCTAAAACTATCTCAACATAACCTGATTCTTTTCTAATCCCATTGATCCTGGTACACTTCAAGGTCTGGTGCACCTCAAGCACATTAATTTCTCAGCACCATTCATTCCCTGACTAGCAGGAGTATGAAGTAGTACCCAAATTCTGACATCCCCCACGTCGATACTTTTCACACCGTTGTCGACTGTATATGCTGGTACGAAGTAACCCGACAACGTTGGCCAATTAAGCACTGACAGAATGTACATTACTGCTAATTGGTTCGGCGAAAAGGAGACAAGTACATGAATCGAAACGCGCCAGGCATGAGGGGCGCTCGGCGCTGTTTAATTCAGCCGCCGTTTGTGGAACAGGCACGCCGTGTGCCCGTGCGGCAAAATTTCCCTGGAGCCTGGACTCATTAGTTTGATCTCCTGCGATCGCTGTTGATTTAAGATAGCCGCAATTTCACCTCCGCTCGCCTCGCGATGCAACATTAATTGATCGACAAGCGACATGGCGGCTACCGTTGTACCCAGGCATGTACCACGCACTCGACATGCATCCAAGTGGACATGCTATCAATTAGGCTCGGCGCAATGAGAACATCACTCCTGCCGTGACCGTTGACGAAGCGTTAAGAAGTCAGTGGCGGCGTACCCAAGTTGAATGTGGAACAATTTCGCAATGTGAAATTGCTTTTAATCTGCAATTTGCATGATCAAACAATACCGTCGCGCACGACGACAGTCTATCTGTGTTTACCCAGCTTGGTTTCACGACGACCACCGAGGGCGGTGATGAGTATTCACATATATAATGGTGTTTGAAAGAATTGTACGCACACAATCACCCTCTCAACTGCTGCCATAGTGCGTGTTGTATCTAATGTTATTTTGGGGTTATGCCCAAATTGATAATGCTCGCCGTAAAAGACAAGATCGTATAATAAAAGCCTGCATTTTTCATGAATGTCGCGAGCTGTTTAAATATTCACTTTTACGACTTGTCGATCTGCAGCAGCGTGCTTGTTTGAGGTTAGACTGTGCAGTGCGGAGGTAGACATAATACCCGACAGTTTTGAATGAAATGAATAAAACAGGTCTTGATTATTACCAAGCCGCCTCTTTTGTTCCCCATATGAATCATTCACGTTGAGCTCAATCTAAATTTCATACCGGCTAAAATAACATCCAGCCGACACCGTATTATCCGTGCAAACATGCCGGAACTAATAGAATAGGAGCAGAAATACGCTGTGACAACATTTTTGAGCATGGCCATTTGAAAGAAAATAGCAGGCAACAATTAGCAGCGCAATAATGCACCCGTATGAACTTTGAACGTGAAGCAAATGGTTGCTGGAGGCCTGTAAACGAGTTAATTAAGTCGACAGAGAGGAGATGCTACAAAGCGGGTTCAGACAGAATGACAAAAAAGGTTTTTATTATCCGCCATTTTTTTTTATGTATACTCTTGTTTACGCTTTAAAGACTTCAGAAAATTAAAATAGTAATCATTTTTGTTTATTTCTGTCCTAAGCTGATTTAGCGACAGCACATACCATAATACTACAATCAGTCTGAATCGATTCCCAACTGCTTCTTTTAGGATGCACTGATGGTTAAAGACTTTTAATACCCCGATCAACAATCCACAGGTCTATTCTTGACCGCTCGCTGCCTGCACGAGGCTGATATGACAAGAGAAATATTCTTTTACTACCCGGGTCGTGCCATCATCTCTCGGGAGTATGTCCTATCGTAACACAGTCCTTATCTTCCTGTACGACTTGCCCCATGCGGAAACTAACCACCGCCCGTGGGCAGCAAAGGTATAAAACTAAATCACAATTCAAGCACAAGCGTTTATGCACCTTTTCCACTCTACAGCCCGCTCGGAAAGCTATTCCCAACTTTATATTTACTTTTAATCGAAGCTCCGAAACGGAAGCGAGTTGTAAACCTTGTCTCGTGTCCCTTGTTCCCTTGGAATATTCCCAGTCTGTTGAATGAATTGGAGGGGTTTATGTATGGTGTTTGAGTTCATATCGATTTGAATTATTCATTTCGTTTTAGATTTACAAAACGCCTGCGTTTTTGGATCCCAATTCAAATGTTATTTTTCTGAAATGTGGCATCTTGGTGGTAGTTATTTTTTATTTTTTGAATTCAAAGCGTAGAGACTTTTCTGGCATGGGACAGTTGACACTGGAAAAATTAATTGCTTGCTTTTCTGGTCACGTCCTGGATGTTCTAATGAAAGCAGCATGTCCTAGAGGTAGTCTTATTGTCTTAGATAAATAATTCAACCTTCTTAAACTTTAATTATTTAATAATCCTTGCTTATAAGGTAATGTAACTGTCAATTGTTGGAAGTTTGAATAGTAAGATGTACTCATTCGTATCAGGGTCCTTAGCTGTTGCATGTAGTTGGTCCTTGTAACCTTGCGGTTGTATTGGCGTCGCTATTGATGGTATGCGTACATCACTTAGCGCGACAACTTCGGTTAAGTGAATTACGTAAAGCAAACGGCGGAATTCGAACGTTGCGCGCTCGTTGCTGTATCGTCGGAGGCGGCAAGAAGTAACGGGGAAGATATGCAAATAGTATTCATTAGAAGTACCATTGTCTCGAATTCATGTTCCGTAAATCATTCGAGTGCGCCGTCGACCGGCACGAAAAGCGAAACGCCGGCAAAACAGGCATCAACTAGTCCTGTTAAACATTCATTACTACTTTCGCGTCGAGTGCCGCAAGCTCTACATCCGCCCCGGCCAAAGGCGCAAAGTGAATTTATTTAAAACTTGTTACAAGCACTCGGCACTTAATTCCCGCCAACAGTGTGACGATATGAAGACATGCTGGATGATAAGTGCATCCAATAAGCCCTTATTGGACTTGTATGAATGGCGAGCGTCACATATTGCAGACATCAGCGGATTTCCACCCTCCTCGACCGCAATGTCGACATTGCACAGCCGGCACACGAATTTGCGCCTTTTTGCAAATGACTTGCTTTATTTCCTCACGTCCGGCGCATTTTTTCCGTCGCCGACGGACTAAATTCAGCGATAACAACCGGCGCGCAATTTATCTGTTTGTCCGATTTATTAAAGCCGTTAGGTAATGCGCGCTAAACTAAAAGCGATACACAGCGTGAGGATGCACGTTGGCGGTACGTGCGCCGCGCCGTCCGGCAATAAATTATGGATTAACGTATCATAATACTTGTTTAGAGCGCACGCCGAATGTAAGCAAATCCCTTGTTGACGCTAGCAAGCAATTCGGAGGCGGTCGAATCTAACCTATCCCGGTATAAAATTGAGTTAGCAGAAATTGGATGTGATGTATTATTTACTGCCGGAGCATTAACAGCCAGAAGCAACAAACAACAAACTGCAGTGAACGACAATGCTCAGATGTTGTTGCATAAAGAGCATTCGCTTGACAAACGTAAATCGAATTAAGAATACTGGGTGACAACAATTTCTTCTCTTTGCAATAAGAGAAGCGTTATTTTTTTTAAACCTTATTTAATTTTTTAGTTTTAGAAAATGTGGGATGGTTGGCTACATTAATGTTGGTTATATGTGCACCAAAAAAACAAAAATAAGAAATTATGAAGCAAAGTATAAATTCTACTACAGTTTTATGATTTTATAGCGTGCTAGACTATATATCACAAAGTTCTCACCAGAAGCGAAATTTTCAAGGTTATTACTAAGCAACCTTTGGGTTGTTTAAACATTTTTTTATTTGAAGAAAAGTTGGAGAAACAACTAAGTATAGTCGGTGTCGCTTGTTTGAAAACTAAGCTCCACGGGAAAGAATCTCCACAGTTTTTCCTTGCGGTTGCAAGTTTGGTTGTATTGCGCTCTCCAAACTACCCCCGCGTTGGCCATTTTTCTTGATGCTGCACGCCAGACACTTCGCCAGGTACGAAATATTTCAGTGCTTTTACTCCGCCACTCCAGCGGCCACAAGGCGACGAGCAAAAACGATGTATAATACATTCCGGCGCTGAATTATGAATCCGGAGTGGTACTAAAGCCACCATCCACTCTGTGGCTAGACTCAAGTTGATCTCTTGCTGGCCTTATAAGCAAATGAAATAAATGAAAGATGACTGAAAGTGTCTCGTCAATGATTAACAACGTATTTGAAGATCTTGAGGCGTGGATTTTTGACAATGTCGTCAATAAAGAGCCTTGCCGAAGAAGAATGTGCTTGGCGCGTGACAAATGGCTTATATGGTTTAAGTGGCTTAGCGCGTCTCGATTGAATCAATCGTGAATCGGCGTTTGTGGGCGTCCGTCTACACCGGTGAACAACTTGAATTACGCGTTTCACACCCCCAAAAGATGAGGACATTTAAAGGTTGAGCTGTTTTTGTTATGAGCTGCGTTGGAACGCGAGTAATTTGATTATCAATTGTTTTTTTCAAGAATCGATAAAACTTACTTGTAGAAATTGTTTTTAACGCAATTTAATGTTAAGGAATTTATGTCTCATATCCAGCTTTGTTAAGGTGCTTAACATGAGTTTAAAGGGCTTAGAATAATCTAAACTGATTTTTTTATAAGTGTAAATGGCAAAGAAAACACATAATAAATGTTAGTTGTGGAGTTGTTAGGTTCAAAATAATAGATTCAAATTACACCTATAAAAAGCAAAACATCTTGCTATCTTAAATTGTCTTAACTAATAATACTTTTCCATTTTTTTCCCAGATAGACCAACTTTTTTCAAAAGGTCAGAAGTTAAACCCATTTCCTTTATTCTCGGTCTCCATTGTACTCGTCGAATAATACCGAATTAATCATTGTTTAATGAAATCCAGTTTTCCGACCATAATAATTCCAAGTCTACCAGTCTTGTATTCACAAATCGATACGTAGGTGATTATCACCCACGTCAGCGTATCCAGCAACCATTTATCCGACTTACACGCTGCCAATACAGCGAGGGTGTGAATTATTTTTACGACCCTAATGGCAATAAATAAAATTTTCGTAATTTGCTCACAGATATTTTTTCTAGCCGGCAGCTTGTTAAAATTAATTTTGCCGTCTAGGACACAGGATATCGTTGCTCAAACAAAATGGCTTGCCTTATCTCTCTGCGAGTCATCCCTTGTTCATGACGACGCAAACATTAAGATTTTTCATTTAGATAGATGCGAATTTTCCGCATCACACGGCACAATATTTAGTTTTGTGATAATTAGTTTCTCGACAGAGGAGAAATTTTCGTGCGTTAAATATTTGTAGAATTAAAGTGAGTTTTTTAGAGTTTCTTCTGGTCACAAATCAATTGGAAATTATTACAATAATTAGCCAGGCAAATACCGGACTAACCTTTCGATGCCCTGGAAGCAAAGCGCCTTTGCTGCCGCGTTCTTTTTTTATTTAATAGCTAGCGGGAAGTTTAAATTGCAGTTTACCTGCTTCTCTAAGCTGTAGTAAAAAGTCGGCTGGTGCGTTTTAAAGAAAACCTCTTCACTTCCTCCGCAAACAAGAATTTTTAAATGGGGCTCGGTGGAATTACGCCGCACGTATGAAACACTGGCTAGCGGCAGATGCCAAATCCTTTTTGCTACTACTTATCCCTTTTTATCGAGAAACTTGCCGCATTTATGAATTGCCCAGACGCAGTTTCAGAACAAGCATCCACATCATACGTTCTGCCAAACGCATTTTAATTTGGCACACTCTGTTGTTTTAAAAGTATTTATTCAAATGAACCGAGATAAATATAAAGTACGCTGTAAAAGTATTCCTTTTAACTAATTTATGTTTCTTAAGTCAGAACAAAGCCTGTTGAAAAATTAGTTTCTAAATGTTTTGTTATTTCTTGATGGCGTTGGAATTTTTTTGGCATAGCGGTAACCGGGAAATGACATTATTTGCATTGTTTGTGTTTATTCCGGGCTTATTGTTTGTCGTGACTGTAAGTGCTGGATGCACCTGTAAGCCATATTCTTATTGGCGCTCGCTTTTGTTTCGCTTTTATGTATATTGCTCATGTTTCATCTGGCACCGCAGGATCTTTTACGCAAGCAAGCTAACAAAATAGCCATAGTAAAAGACAACACAGGCACAACAGTACGGTATAAACAAAAATAGCAATGTGACAATGGAGATGTCATACAAGCAAAACAGGATATCTTTTAAATGGTATTTCTTGTTTCTTTTCATTGAAGAGAAAAGAAATAAAAAGATATTCAAGGATCAATTTTAAGGAATTCACAGGTGGTATACCAATTATAACTTAAAATAAATTTAGTTGTTTAATTTAGTCTAAACAAGGAAACAATATATTGCATGGAATCCTAGAAAATTTCTGTTTTTCCATTTCATTATTTGATGTTTTTTAAAACTGCAAATTAATTTTCAACGTTTAGATTGCTTTTCTTTTGTGATATATTTAATAAAATATAATTTTCTGTAAAATTATTGAATAAAATCGATATGGCAATGATAATTTATAAAGCTGTCTGTTCTAGATTGTGCATGTGCATGGCTCTTGCATCTAAAACGGCAAAACAGAAGTTAGAAATGGGCAAACAAGGAGCGATTAGAATCACTTTCAATTTAAAACATTCTAATAATTTATCACACAATATGTCAAACACAAACTTGTATTTACTTGTACTTGTATTTCTGAAGAGTTCTTTAGAAGGATCCCACCCAATTTCTACACTTCCTCAAGTCCTCAAAAACCGCTAATTTCACACATTCAAAAACCTCTACCCGATTTAAGGAAACCATATTATTATAAGTATTATTGTTTTCATCTTATTTTGTTAATATTTTGCAAAGAAAGATTGATGCGCGGGAGACGCGATTAAATTAACCGCTTAACTTTGGCCTACAAATACCGCCTCAACTAAGAGGATTTTATTGAAGAATTAAGTTTAATTGATCCACGAATGACACTTGAATCAGAGATTTAAATGAGAGACTGATTTTTACATTTTCTACCGCCTGGACGTTACATATGCACGGCAGACTAGACCGCCTTTTAGAAACAAAGCACAAGCGGTAAAGTCCAGGCTCTATAGATTGATTCAGGAGCTTAGGACTAGCGCCGGTGACACCGGGCCCTCTAGACCGATTGCAGTGAACGACTGCTTTTAAACTATTACTTTAATTTATTTTTAAGTATTTAGTGTGTCGGTAGTGGGCAGAGCTTCAGGTCCAGGTTCTTTGTTTAGGCTTGAGAGACGCGCTTTGCGGTGACGCGTCTTTAGGCGCACGCCTAGGAACTATGTTACGCATATGCTGAAGTTAAGCACTTTGCGCACATCCCTGAAGTTTATTTCTTTATTCTTCGGGTTCTGTGGTTCTTCGAACCGGATATGAACCAATGACCTATTATTTATTAATTATTGTTTTTTATGGTTGAAGGACCGTTGGTCGATGGCCTTAGATAGGTATGATTATATTGCGCGATTGTATATGTAGAAAATAATATTATTGAATAAAATTTTTTTTAGAATCAAGATAAAACGTTAAAACGCGATGTAACCAGAACTTGGTCTGCTTAAAATGCCTTAAAATGTCCTTAAAGAGTTATTGTTTTAAATTATTTAAATTTAGGAATTGATTTTCTAGGCTTGGGTCTTTGTTTATTTACAAATAATTTATTACAAAGAATCTATAAAAGTTTTTGAAAACAAAACAAAGAAAACAAATAAAAAATGTAAATACTTTAAAAGGTTTATGTATCATCAAATGTTAGCAACTTGTAGAGCTTCTCGCTAACAAAGAACCTTTCAAATCCCACAATAAAACATTTCAATGCTTTAGAAGCTCCCACTTTAACTAAAAAACCCTATAATATAATACATTTTCCCGAATGCTCTCAACCCTGACCAAAAAAAAAAAGAAAAAATTAAAATTAAGCACATTGGATTTGGTTTTGGTGGAAAATCCAGCGTAAATTTATGTTATAAATTTACAGTCGCACACAGCAACACCCTTTGTTGACGCCAAGAGTTTTAATTATAAAATTTAAACGCAATTAATTAATTATTGTTGTTGTTTGGCGCCGACGTTCAGTAAATTTTAGTTATAGCATAATGTGTATAATACTAAATAATTTTAAGAATTATTAGTTTAAAATTAGTAAAAAATTCGTAATTTAATAATATTTTCA
Organism: Diploeciton nevermanni; assembly: GCA_027575565.1. NCBI lineage: Eukaryota > Metazoa > Arthropoda > Insecta > Coleoptera > Staphylinidae > Diploeciton > Diploeciton nevermanni. The sequence goes on from JAODIE010000004.1 coordinate 7,032,239, forward strand.
CTTTATCAATGGCATGCAGTTGATTTTTGTTCATTCAAAATATAAATGTTGTTACTTAATAGCTTAATATCAAGAGTGATAATTTTGGAAATTTGCCTGGAATTTGCAAGTTTTTCAATCAAACTTTGACCTAACTCGGCACATGGTCTAATCCCCTTGACGACAAAAGATGTACTATTAAAAATTAATTTTTTATTAGCACTATGCTGCACGTTTATGCAAGAGCACGTTTTAAAACCGCAGAGATGCGTAAAGTCGCTTGCCAAACTTTTCATAAATAATTATTTATCGAGGCAACCGCCGCCGATGAGAGCAAAAGTGTTGCTTTCGTTGAGATTGCAATCCACATCATTGAGCAGTTGATACAATCATTCCAATTTGCATATTGCATCGGTCAATTTGCCCGCGAGCCACGTGTTATTATTTATATTCTTGCGGGTAGTAGCATTGTGCCCAATTGTAATTGGTTAACTGCTTGGCGTATTTACTTTATTGTTTGACTAGCTGACCGAAGCCGAGCGCACAAAGGGCGGCGGCAAACACTGCACGCTGCAGGCACACGCGGCCGGCCATTGTGCGCGCGGTGTTCGTATTGAATGTCAAACAATAATTAATTTTGGAGCGTAGCGGGCGCAAAAGTTGCCGGATGTGATGTGGAACATTGCATGGATGTTTCAATTTGCTTTGTTGTTGAAATACAAGGCTTTACTTAATTCGGGACATTGTTAAAAAGAAAGCGTCTAACAACTGACCCACTTACATTCTTGTAAGGCAGGCTAGTCATTTTGTATTCAAGTCACACGGTGTAGCTGAAAGAAACAAAGTTCAAGGAATAAATAGAAGGAATTTCTAACTGTGTTATTTTCCACGCTCGGTGGAATACAGGTTGCTATTCTTTTCTCTGAGTTGCCTTTGTTGTAATTAAACTAAATTAAATTTGGTAAAATATCGGGGGAGTTTGTGATGCATCGTACTTTTTACAATTAATGTAGTTGTTGAACGTAAGAGGGTAGTTAGGAATATACAAAAGTGGAATAGCTACAAATCTAAGAAAATGTAATTAAACTAAATGTATTTTATTTTTAAATGTAGCTGTATATGCAGCTACCGTACGCAAGTTGGCAATTGATGACGTAGAAAAGTAGAATGGCTGCAAATCAAAGAAAGTCGAAGATAATCGACGCTCACTCGCTAACAAACAATATTTTGGGCAAATCATTTTTTCGAAATAATTAATTTAATGTAATACTATACTAAATTTAGTTAAAACTTGTTTTAGTGTAAAATATTATTTCAATTACTGTGTAACTTTTATCTAAAGTTACTAGCTTGCTTGCACTCTCTCACAGCTAAAAATATAAATTTTGATTCAACCAGAGTGCTTTATTTGCTTCTTGTATTTTCGCATTGCTCAAGTTATATTATTGGTTTATGACACCTCGCGGTGAAGCACGGCGCGTGTTGTTTGCATGTAATGCCATCCTACATCAAGAGTATTGCCCATAAAGCCGCTTGTTTGCCTCCTGTTTCAAAAGCGCTTTCTTCAATTTCAATGGCATGCGCGTGCCACATGAATATGCGAAGCCACTTATTTCGGATTCGGTTACATGCCGCCCGAATTATTTCGAAAATTTCAGGTACACATAGGGACTCGAGCTTTGTTTACCCCGCTGCAAACGAGCTTTGAGCCTTCGCTGATATGCAGTGGGATTTGCGCGTAATAAGCGTTCTTATTTCTTTCACTCCGCGTTGCCATTTTCCCGTCGGCTGCAGCGTCACATTTGCATAAAGTGAATTTAAAAGCACCTACGAACCAACAACTCTTGCATATTCATAATTTGCGTGGCTTCGACACGCCGCCGATATGCACGGATCGCGTAAGTTTTGCATTAATGATGACCATACTAGCATGAGCAGAAGGCATGTTGTTATGTTGATATGAATTTCAAACAAGAAAATTTTAATTTCTTTCCGCGCGGTAAAATTGACCAACCATCAAACGTATCTCCTAATTAATTACGCTGTGGTTTATGCAAATGAAACAGTAATTAAAATGAATTTTTATTTGGTAGTGTGCTTGACAAATGCAGAAGATATTGCTTTAATATTATAAATGCGGAGATATGAGATTATCGCTACTGAAACTTTTGTTGCTTTTGTAGAAAATTGCTATAAATCTTAAAATAATGAAGGTTCTTTTTCAAAATTTAGTTTTAGAGTGAAAACAATGGTCTCAACACCGTGTGATTCATTTAAAATCTTTCTTGGTTAATTTCAAATTAATTGCAAGCCACAACTGAGAAAAGTTTTGGCTTAGCCTTCAGAAAAGATACGAGATTGCATTTGCAATAATCATAAAGCGTAAACTGATGAAATAATTAATCATTTCAATCTTCTCGCTGCTTTTAATTCCTCACAGTTGACGCCCATGGCATTACAAATGCCAACATCGACGATGATTTTACAAATAGGCATTACTTAACCCTTTTTAGTCTCTAGACATTGCATATCGTGACTTGAAGCAATTGTGAATTTTTTACTAATACAATTCTAATTATTCGACGCGATTAATTCGCAATTAAGAATATAGCTACCTAAAGTTACCAGTTACCATGCACTTGTGAAAAATAGCAAATCGTACAGCGGCGACATCAATCATGCTACGAAAGCATGAAATTAATTAAATTGTTTCGTGCGCACCGAGCGGTTTTTTCCCTGCAGTCACAAGGGTGGCGGCCGTGGCGGCAGCGCACTCGCAAACAGACGATTCAATTAAGGCATGGAACGGAACGCAAGTGCCGAAATGCTTTCACATAGAAAATGACGCTAATTTTGGTCTTTAAGGTTAGAACTCAGGCTAGCGCGGCGGGGACGCCGACTTCCGGAGCGAGTTTCAAAGTCGCTCGCTTGTCTACTTAAAGTTTGGCGGGCATGTCGTTGGTTTGGCAATTTCGATTTTCATGCGCGTCGCCCGAAAGTGAATCCAGTGGCGGCGGCAGCAAAGGAGCTTGCTTTGTGCGCGGGAGTAGCACGCTGAACATGCGAGACTTATAAACGTACATGTACACGGCGTGTCACCCTCTTCGGGCGCGTGCATTGGGGCGAACATCACAAACGATTCGAATATAAATGGCGCCATTTATAAATTTTCTGACGTTTGTTTCAGAACGAAAGATTGCGCAATTTGAAATCGCATTCTTGATGTTAAAGCGTTGGAAATTCAGATATGTATGGAAATGCCATATAATATTATGTGTGAAGACTGGTTTATTTTAAAAAATTTTTGAGGATGACATATTTTAAGGTTTACGATTCAAAGCAGTTGAAATTCATAAGAAGAATCTACTGAGACAAACTGCATATAAAGTTGCAGTCTAGAAACGAATTGTTAATTTTACTAACAATTTATAAACGTTATTTGTAGTATTTCGACATATTTAACAACAATTATTTGGTAGGAAATAATTAAATAAACATGACTAGGAAATGTAATATAGGCAACCATAATTACACTTTAAATTACTTTTTCTCAATTTTCCTGGATTTTAGAAATTAAACTGTTAAACACTAATAGTGTTTAATTTGCTCAAAATTAAAATATTTTTTTGGAAATGACTACACAGATTTTGTTAGTTTTCTATCAATTGAAGAAAGTTTTCATTGTTTGAACACTAACTACAATTACCATTGTTGGGCTTTACGCCTTTACCAAATACATCACTAAAATTAGTATCCTTCAATCATTCAAATGCCCGCACACGCTATTGATGCTATGAACAAGAATTAGATATTTTAGAGACGCAACATTGTCGTTCCTTTACTTTCAAGGGTATGAAGTTCCAAAAGCTTCTACTCGCAGCGCGGCTCATAAAAAATGCACTAAAGCGAACAAAAAAGACGACTGACGTGAGTCGTGACCACGATATCAGTACTCCGGAGAAGTGAGTTTTTCCGATGCATGTCGGGTGCGCTGAGTGCTTGCCGCCATCGTTTGCCGCCCCCTCCCTCTTAGCAGTGCCCGCATCTCCGGCGTTTGCATATTTTGAGCGGTTGTACTGGGGTTATCCTGGGAGCTGATGGTTGATGGCAGGACGAGGCTATTCTAATAGAATTAACCATTTGTTTTTATAGCCTTTACTTTTTCTTGCAACAAAAGGCTTGCTTGTTTTATCTTTATTTGCACTTGAAATGAACGTTATAATGATTTTTTAGGACCCCCTGACGTTGCGGAGGACATTAATGCCGATAGTAGTTGTTTTTGCATTCGGGCTTTGTCTTTTCCGCCTTCTTTCAGACGCTTGCGACCAGAGAGGGTGTAGTCTTATCAGGAGCTTTTCAATGTTTTTTATTGCCAAGGGACGTCCGATTAGAATAATTTTGGTTATTTAACATCTAATTAGTCAATTCCAGTACTCTGGGTTTACATTAGATTGGGAGGCATCTCATCGTGTTGACTCATTGTGTTGCCGTGAATGGCTACAGGAAACAACCTGCGTCCCTTTAAGGTCGACGCGTACACCGGCAAAGCGAGAAAATAATGACTGAAATAATGAATCTTCGTTTGTGTGCGCAGCGGCATATCGTATGCGGCGCAAATGGCACCGGGCAACACTCCTGCGAGCCGTTAAGCCTCCTGCGTCGTGTTGTGCCCATCTCCTCTTGCCTCTTTAATTCATACGCCTGGCCCCTGCAATGCAAGGCGTAATGTCCTGTGTGTAGGTGTATAATACCGCCTGTTTGTGCCACCTCACACCCTTTCTACCACCCTAACACATACTCTAAGCGTGATTTACTAGGTGACCGGACAAATCTCGTCGCGTCTCGACCCATTCGCAGCGCCATCCCAGGATGGCATTTTTTGCGCGGCTAGATTTTTAGATGACTAGATAAGCAGATGTGTAAATTATTTGCAACCGCGCGGATTATCTCCGTGTCACACGCCGGAATTCGATTAATCCGCGTCTGAGTTATATTACCGCAGCAGCCGCAAGGCTTTCATCCAAATCGAATTGTGATAAAACAGAGTCTGGCCGACTAAAGGTTTTCTATGCGTAGAGACTATGGGACATAGTAATGTAATAAAACCAAAATTTCAATTTTCAGTGCGGAATCATTCTTCGTTCGATTTATCTCTGCGCAACAACCAATTAGAATAAATTGTGCTGTCTTGGCACACTGCTGAGCATTTGCCGCTTCATGACAAAGAAAAACGTTTTAAAAGTAAGACATGGCTTGATATATTGGTACTGCAGGTTTTGTCAGTTGAAATAGCTGTACTAGAAGAGGGTTTCATGAATGGGGCAAAAGGGTAGTATTGTATGCTGAGTTCTGCAATGGACTGGGTTTCAAATTATGACTTTCACTTCAGGTTTTGATGATTTTTTTGTTGTTTTCCTACCCATATCTCAATCATTTATTTAGTATATTTACCGGATTATAAATAATTTAAAAAACAGTAGTAAAAGTAGTTTTAAAAATTGTGAGGTAAGATAATTATGTGAGAAATTTTACTGTAGTAATCCTGATCCATTCTAAATTGTAAACTTCCAATGAAGTTTTAAATATTTATTTTAAAGTATTTATAGCGGTAGAAGAAATTTAGAAAACCTACTATTGTAGTTTTTAAAATTTTATATTTGTGTTAAACGTTTCACTAAAGTTACTATAATTCATTTAACCTAAATTAGTAAATTTTTAAATTATAAAATGATTGTTTGAGAGTTAAAATTAGAAGCAGAGCAACCAGATACTAAGATCATCATAACCCTAAGAAAAAAAAACTAATATTGTGGTTTCTAATATTTTAAATTGATTTTAAAGTTTCTACAAGACTTAAAAGTAATTTTTTCTTAGTGATTCATCTAGGATACAATTAAATCTATTCTAAATTTTGTGATTATACTAAGGTTTTAAAACACCAGATAAAATTAAATTTTGCAAATTTTTTGTGATTATTTTATGCACAATTTATTTTTTTGTATTATTTATTTGCTATATTTATATAATTATGAGTAGTTTAAAAATAGTGGGGTAAGATAATTAAATGAGAGATCTCACTATAAATAGACTGATTCATCTCAAATTCTAAGGTGTTAATGAAATTTTATATATTTAAAATTTTAAAAACATCAGAATAAAATAATTTTTTTGTTTATCTTAAATTAGTAAAATTTTGAAATTTATATTATTGTATGAAATTTAAATTAGAAGCAGTGTGAAAAAATTTTACCATCATGATATTGTAGGAGATTTCGTATTGTATTTTCTAATATCCTAGATTTATATTGAGTGTTTCAATAAAGTTAAGAAAATATTTATATGTTTAACAAATTAATAATAAAGGTGTAAGTGGTTCAACTGGCATACGACTAAATTTATTTCAAATATAAAGATCAAAATGCGGTTTTAGAGTATTAGAAAATTAGAAAATTGTTTTATTTATAAAAACATAAATTTTTGCTGCATTAATTACTTAAAACATTTATTAATGTAACTTTTATTTCTTTAAAAATGTTAAAAATATATTTTTATGCTTGGCAAACTTATAATAAAAGTGTGGAATGTCGATAATCAGATTATGTATTTTGAACAATAGTTCTTGGTTTACCTGATTTCTTGATTACCAACTCAAAATGCCACCATTTTGGTTTTGTGTTTTTCATCATCCGAAACTATATATATTATTTTGTATATATATTTTTTTCTCAGTTACCAATCACTGCACATAATTTGCATGTCATGGGTAATGTGCTATAAGTTGCGATAACGCCACTCTAGCGTGGCGCACTCTCGAGTAGAAATACGAACACACATCTCTGAAAGCACTTTATTCCTGGCAACCAACGTTGACAGAAAAGTTTAAATCGAACGTGAAATTTGTTCTTCTCCCAATACAACCATTGTCTCTCATGTCCGGTTGCATCCGATCACGCCTTCTTGCACCACTCTTGCGCTAAAATATAGCATTCTTCAAACACCTTTTGGGTGCAAAAGCTAGTTGTACCGCAACAATATCCCCTCTCTAGGTTTAATTATACATATCAGGCTTCGGGCATATAATTCATGGGCCATGAACGTCGTGCTATAAACATAAATTACTATCACTATCTGCGCGCGCTCTTCATGTTCGGGCATGACATGCAGTGAATAAAATTTTTGCTCCGCTGCTGAATGCACCTTAATTGATGATGTAGTGTACTATAAATTTTATACGTTTATTTGCGCACATTTGGCCAAAGATTCCAATTTAAATTTCTATTTAAATCAGCGTCATAAAACTATGAAGTCAATGTGTAATGGTCAGGCGGAGGATTAATGATATATGTTTGGTTGCAGGTGAGATACATTTTGAGTGGCATTGTCAAAGAAAATTATGCGATTATTGGAAAAAAGTAAGTGCTATCCCATTTTTCTGGCTTTGTTGTGTGATTAACAGCAGTATGGTTTCGGTAAAATGCAGCAACATCCATCGACGGATGTAAATAATAAATTCTCGAATTGAGTCGGGTAGATACATTTATTGGGTTTCATATTTAGATGTGAAATATGCGACGGTTATTTTTTTAACGGATCACACGCGACATGCGTTACATTGATGGTGGTGGAAAACGGATTGCTCGACAGGACAAATACAGTTTGTCAAACACGAATGGAAATTTATATTGCAATACTTGTTACTAATACACCAAGTGTTTAATTTGATACCGCAATACCGCTCAGTTTTGTTTTCATTGAGTTTGTAGCTCTGAACGTGGTGAGTGAATCATTTTCTAGGTTAAATGTTTTGTGAAAGTCATGTCTTTGTGCTAATATTTTTGTGTTTTATATTTATTAGGTTGCTTTGATAACGTGTATACACAATTGGTCGATTTTGGGTCTCCCCGTTCTTCCTTTTATTTTTATTCTACGAGCTGAAGCAAAATATAGTTTCCGTGTTTGTCGGCAGCGGTAGCGTAGTTTCGCATGTCCTCTCGTTACCGATCATATGACAAATGACATCCTTTCAAATTTACACAGTGAAAAACGTTTTCCTTTTATAAAACTTTATTTCACTCTTTGTTTTTGGCATTCAAATACACTACATTTTCCAAGCCTATTTTTATCCGTCAGCTTAATCTCTGACGAGTTGAGAATGACAAACACTTTAACATAATCTAGTTAGTCTCAAGTAGCAATTATTAAACTATAGTGTAGGAAAAAAACAAAACAAACATTACTTTTATGTTTTAAATTTATTTCTTTCACAAAGAAAATTTGATTTGTTTTTCATGAGGTCTTTGTTTTACTACTGATAGAATTGACGTGCCCACACATTAACCACCATTGATCATCCGCACACACCTTACGACTATAGACGGAGGCGGCAGGTTGTGGTGCATTGGCAGTGACGTGCGGTTCTGTAGCTGCATTGGGCCGAAATGACGAGCTAAGCTTACTTTAGCCCCATCGCGATTTAAAGACGAGGAGGTTATCTGCTTAATGCGGGGATTTTACTCTTTTCAAGGGGTAGACCGGAACCATTCTTGCAGTTAGCGTTAGAGATGCATGCACCTTGGTTGAAAGTGGTTTTGGAATGGGTGGAGTTCAAAGAATATGTATCCTTTTTCGGGGATATCTTGCCAACCAAGGCGTGCACTGATTTATTGGAGAGGTTTGTGTAGCTGGAATGGCACAGCCGTCGCCGAATCCACTCTCGCGCAATAATCCCGGATTTTTCAACTTCCACCGACGTGATTGTGATTTTAAAATTTAATTCGTTTGGGGCTCGGCGCAGCGTGGCGCATGCAGTTGCTGCTTGTTTGTGCAGACGGGCGTGATATGCGTTCGCGACGCGGAAAAAATTTAATTTGACAATGTTTATTTAAGTCGGGCGTTAAAATCACAACTTTTAAACACTTCTGGGTTTTTAAGATAATTTAAACTAATTTATACTTATACAATATTCAACTTGCGAATACTCCTTTTTAGAGAACTAGAAAGATTTTGATCAAGAAGAAGTCATTCTGGTATTAATTTAAAAAATTACATTAAAGAATGTTAAATTATATTGGGTTTGGATTATATTTAAAATTGTTTATCCATAAAAACTGATAGAATTACTTATAAATCTGTAAATTTCTAAAAGCATAAAAGATAATTTGGGATACTATGCGATAGGGATTTTTATTTAAATATTATTAGACGTGATTTAGTGTCTTCTCACTTTTTACATGAAACATGTGTTGTAGTATTAACAACTTGATTCAAACATTTATTTAGTATTATTATTATTTATTTAAATAACGCTCCAAAAATTAAGCTTTTTCACATAGCTATGAATAATTTAAAATTAAAACACAATATTTGTCAATTTTCTTTAAAATTACGTACGTTTAGGTTAAATTGTTTTTACCAGAATGATTTCAACCTTAGAATAAAAAATAATAATAAAAAAACACATGAAAACGAAAATGTTATGTGTCATAATATAAAAGATTATTTATATTAGAAACAAAAATTGGTTTTAGCTTAGATTATAGTTGGTTTACCTCAAAACTGCATTTCAAACTTTTTTATTAAATATTTCATGTTTAATTTTAGTAACCCTTTAATTATTTTGTTATTAACAATCTTAATAATTTACACATTTTAATTCTTGTAACTGAAACATTATTCAAATTTAGTATCACATGTGATAAGCTTGTTATTCGCATGCCTATGCAAATACCAACTGCCACCGTTTGCCGCCCGCAGCTGAAATCCAACAACAATATACATAATGCATTGACGCAACGGCGTTTGGCGTTAGTCACTTTAATGCTGATGGTGAGTGTGTCTAGTAGTCTAGTAAAACAAAAATATAAAACACAGTATAATAATAACAATAAACGCTTCCTGGTGGCAAGTGGAAAGTAAAAAGTGGAATGTGCAAGACGCGCACTGAGTGGCAATTTCTGCCGCGGATATGGAGGCTGTTGTAGGCGGCATATGTGCAGTTGCGCAGTGCACAACGGCTGTTTATATTTATCCGCTGCCTCCTGCCCTGATACATACCGATACTCTGCTGCCGTTTGAGGCGGCGGCAGAAACGCATCTACGTGCTATCAATCAACCACTTTTATCACGCCGTTGATATGCATATACGATTCGGGGAGGCTGGCCCGATTGGGACATTAGACGCGCTGACGTCATCGGAGGCGGCGTGCTGCCTGCCCAATGCGCCAGCCACAGGGAGTGGCAAGAGGTCATTTTAATCTTTTTATACCATTCAAAACGACGCCTGGGATGAGAATCATCGTCGAATCACAAAAACGTAGTTTGAAAGAAAACCAAAACTTCCAATTTAAAAATTCAAAGTGGTTATTATTTGTTATTTTTTTTATTACTGTTTGTCATCTTCCAACATTATTTAATTTATTTTAACGGGACAATAATATTTGAAGATTAGGTATTCCACATTTATTTGGTATACATTAATAATTATTTAATATCATATAAATACCGAAATAAAAAGATATCCTCCATTTTATATTCTGTTTTTCCTAGTTTGATCCTGAACTTTTTTACATTTTTGGAATCTTTTCCAGTTTTCTACAATTGTGCGTCTTTTCTATCGATTTACCAGCCGAATATTATTCTTAGTGATGCTTCCCGCCACTAGAGCGCCATTTTACGCTACTCTCGCTCTCTATTTTTAACAGGGGTGTTTAAGTCAACTCCAAAGAGGTGGATAATGCCTGGATACTGGAAAACTTTTTAGTATGTAGGTCTCGCGCCGCACATGAATACCCAACTCAAAGAAATAATTAATTTTCTGATTGTAATTTTTGCAATTTACACCGTTTTCTAATATTTTCCGACACGTTTTCTGTTTCTTCTACCAGTTAGGTACAATTTTATAAATAGCAGTGGTTATTGCAAGCGTGCTTTCTTCTTAAATTGCGCACCGGAGCGCTTAATTCGAAACGGAAAATAATTTCACATCGTTTGAGAAAATGAGCTTGAAATTAAAAGTTGTATATTGCAACCCTATTGCAATTTGTTTAGTAGAATCTAAAGTTGGCTGCTTGGAAAATTAAAATCCTTTAGTTTTTTACTTTGGTTTTATCGTTTTAATTTATTTGTGGATATTATTCTTTGGGGGGGGGGGGTGTCCTGTTGGTGTTTCTTTGTTTAGTCGACGTTTTCCTGCAGAATAATTAAAGTTACGCATATGTACCTAATCTACAGACTGTTTTACAGTATTCAATTATTTATACTATACAAGAATGTAGAGCGGAATGTAGAAAATCAAAGAATATTTCATAAGGAACAACAACTGGTTTGTACATTTTGCACATTGTTCAGAATTGTTTCACTTGCGATAAGGCCGATCTAAATTTTAAATTACTACGCACACATTGCGAATGAATAATATTCAAGTTATTTATTTACGTTTGAAGACGTAGGCGATTAAAACACGCTCGCTGGATTGGAATCCGCGACACAAACGCGGTGGTGAAAGCGCCGGGAGTATGAAACTTTGCATTTGATGCCTGCACGGGTTGGCTCTTTCCAGCGTTCCCGCACTCAAACGCATTCATTGTTTTGCAGCAAATATTTGCGTTTCATACAAATTAAATATTTGATTTCGCATTAGACGGCATTCCCGGTGCGCTACCGTGTAGCGCTGTTTGTGCTCATATTTGTGCAAGGGTGCACTTATTTGACAGCCGCAATATTTGTCTCTGAATGCAACTGTATATTATCACAGTTGTAAAACTTAGAAAAGGTTTGGAAATAGTGGGACGAGGTTAGGAAAGGTTTAACATGTGTGATTTATATGTGTTGAAAAGTGTTAGAGTTTTGGTAAGGAAATCAAATAAAATTAGCTAGAGTTGCAAAATTAGTGATTATAAAATTTGTTTATAATATAGATTATTTAAACTGAATTTAAAATTTATAAAAATTAATTTGCATGTAAAATTGTAATTTGAAGTTAGTTACATCTGAGTTAAAAAAAATATGATGCAAAAAAATTGTTATTCCGTTTAGATTAAAATATTTCAAGTAGTATAAAAAATAAAATTAAATAATTTACACCATTGAAAAACACAACTTGTATATTATTGAACATAAATAAAAATAATAATAAACTAAAATTAGTGTAAATGACTCTAATTTTTAAAAATGATGTATTTTCTGCTTTAAATTATTAAGACTTTAAATAAAAATATAAACTTTAAAATTATTATTATTATATTTGTCCAAAATTTTGATATAATTGTGTTTACTACATTATAAATCATATTTCTTTCGATTTAATTAAAAAGAAGATAATATGAATACCAATAATTAAAACAATGTGCATTCTAATTTGTTTTCCTACCGCGCAGAAAGCAAGAGCAATGAATTTGTTACACCAATTTCACATAATATTAAAGAAAACGCAGTAGACAATAACTCAACATGTAATCCATCTTCTACCATCTTTCACCATACTTCCCTATTTGTTTCCGTTTAAAATCACTCTATATGCTTGCCGTCAAGAGTTATGACATTACCAACTGTTTTTAATTGCAAACAATCCGTCATAAAAGTTCACCCTGCGTAAAACGCGTGCGCCATTTTCACGGTCATTGCACGTGTAAGTGTTCTAGAGTATGAGGAGTATTCCAGCGTCGCTTGCTTTTCGAATAAAGTAATTAAGTGCATTAAGTACACATTTCAATTGGTGCGCGCGGCGGTAATCTCGCATCGAGTGCCGCTGGCATAGATATTAAACTGCTAGAATGGCAGGCGGATGTAAAAGAGACTATTAATTTTATTTTGCATTGCGCCTCCTGACTCTATCCGCGAGAGTGCATTTGGAAACATAATTAGACTGTAAACCGATAGCCGCGGTGCGCGTGTTGGAAAATTTTTCAATTTGCATATATCGATTGCTAACGAGCCAGCCGCGGTGTGTGCAATCATGTAACACATTTAAAGAACGCACGTACAACAAGCAAGTAGCAAACAAGTTTATTTTTAAAACCAATTTAACTTTGAAATTGTAAGAAATGTCAACATTGTAGATAAATATTAGTCGTATATTGTTTATTGCCCGGAGTATTCTTGACAGCTAATCAAATAAATACGTGATGCGTTTCTTGCACACAATTGTGAAGAAAACCAGTTACCATCAACCAATAAAAAATATTTCGGTTAACACTCAAGCCCATCTATGCCACCGTACATACACATAATCGTAGGTGGTTGTGCGACAGCGGTCGGCGGCAACGATGCGAAGGGATGAGATTACCCCCAAGTGCTTCGAGCGGGTTTTCGTAGTAATGTGTCGGCTGTAGGCAGCGCAATCGCACAAAGTTTATATAAGACGCGCACGCTGCCGCCGCAGCAGGAAGCAAATAACAATACGCGTACACGTGTGATCCTGTGGGAAATCATGCCGGCCGGATGCCGAATAAGCCCATCTCACTTATCACAACTTTGGGTGCGACTAATCTGGCGTTCACTGCTTCTGTTTTGAATATCAACGTCATTGTTTCTTAATTTCTTCTTTGCATCCCTTAGAGGATGCTGCGTAGGATAGAACGAAAGAAAAGCTTAAAGAGAAAGAGAGCTAAAGATGCAATTAAATTTATATCACAACGCGTGCGGATTAAAAAAACACCAAGCATATAAAATAACAATGGGGTAGAATTAAAATGTTAAAAAAAAGAATGGGCATTGTCATGAAGTATGTTGCGCATGTTGTTTTAGACTGCGGCATCTTCATCATTTCTTTTGTCTTGTCCTTCGCCTGGCGCCGATCAAATAACGTCACTGGCGCAACTATCATAAAAGAACGCAAACGACCGATATCTAATACCCGATTAAGACAGCTTTGGTTTGCTTTGGAAGCATTCCGAGATAAAAATCAATTATTATTAGCTGCTTATAAAAAGGATCAAGTGGAACACAACTATTTCAGACAATCTTTTTTTTAAATAATCTTAACATTAGAAATGTAAAATTCTGGGAAATACATCACAAAACAGAATTTCAGAATCTAGAAAAATTTAAAAACGAAATCTGTAGAAACAATCTTGTGGGTTTTAAAGAGTGATCCTAACCTAACATACTCTCAGCTAACTTAAGTTATTAGCTATGATTATTGATTAATAGATGGATTCTTATGATAGAAATTATTTTAACTCACAATGTTTTAATGAAAATTAATAAAAAAAATAGTTTGCAGAATTGGTATTGATATTGAACTTAAATGAATTAAAATCAGCATAATCACGTGCAACTGAAGGTAGGTAAAATTAATGCATAAATAAAGAGCTTAAAATACTATGTCATAAAAACATGTAAAGTTCTTCATTTTTAAAAATTTTGATTTTCTTTAATTAAGTTTAGTTAAATTACATTACATTTAATTTTAATCTAGTAGACTAATTTTTATTGATGTTGGTCATGTACAAGTAAGTTAAAGTAATTTTTAATGTTCTATTAGAATATTCAAGGCGAACACAATAACAATAGAATAGTTTAAATATTTTAGAAAATTAAAACATAATAGATTAGGTCTACATTTAAAAATTTACAAAATTAGTTTACATGTTTTAATCTTAAGTTAATTTTTGTTGAAATAATAATTTATGTATTTGTTGGCAAAAATTAAACCAAACTTTTTTTGCTTTAAATTTTCTATCAAACATTGCATATTTTGCATCTAACTATCTTCAACTTTTAAAAACAAATTAATATTAATATCAGTTTATTAATTGAACACCAAGCAATGATTTAGATTAATTAAAAATTAGAGTAATACAACTAGACTGGTGCTTCTGTGGAAGTAGCAGCCGTAGCGAAACATTTGTACGTTTTAATTGCCAATTGCACCAAAGCCTTTGTTCTGCCGCGCAAGTTACACCCTGAATAATGCACCGCAATTCCGTGCGCCAAAACTACTGCGGCCGCTTTTTTTGCACTTGCCACCTTCTGCGTTTATGTTTGAAAGACATAAATTATATAGACGCCGCTGTTGGCTGCGGCAACATGGCGGCGTGCAATTGACCCGCGCGTAAACTTGGCCCCGATTTCTACATCCACCTCGCCGCCCTAAAACTGCGCGTGTTTGTTCTGTGAAGACGGACGCAAATTACATTAGATCTGCATGTTTCATAAACTTTTAATGCAGCTGGCAAACTAGTTGCGTTTGAGGTATTCTATACAATGCGCACTTTCTTTTACGCCACCCCCGGCATTGCTGCAATATTTTGCAGGGAGCGGACAGAATACGTTTACATAAAGGACACACGCCTGGCGCACATCAACGCCACCAGCACGCAACATCAAAGCGCGATCAAACATGCCGCCAGCACGCACGTACGCAGCCACTGCGTCTTTTTCCGCCCACGGCGGTCTTTAAAAGCGCGCCCGCAAAAGATAACAAAACAAAATGGAAATACTACACAACGTAAACATTTTAGTACAGAAACAACAAACACGCTGTGTTTTATACCATCACCAGTATTTTTTATTGAACAGTAATCTTTTTTGATATGTAAACGGTGCGCAATCATCCCTTGAATATACTGCGCGCATCGCTTTGATTTATCGGAGGTAAAATTTTCAATCATGCACTGCGCGCAGGCGCCGGCTGGCGACCGAAAGCGGGATATTTATCAATTTGAAATTTTAATCCGCACTCAGGTCGGGGTTAAATGCAAATAAATGTTTTTGATGTTTGTCCGACGAGTGTGCTTGTTGCTGATGGTTTTGGCGGTAAAAAGAGCACTGCGCTTGTTTGTTGTACTCAAAGGACGCTTGACGAGTGCCAGAATGTCGACAACTATGCAAATATTATTTGGCAACTTGCTGCTTTTATGTTGTACAATTTCTATACTGATAAATTTGTTTCAAGGAGAAAAACTTGTATGATACTTACATTTAAGGGTAGTGTTTTATAATTTACAATAGTTTATTGAATTGTTAAAAAAATGTATACTAAAATAATTAGAAATAACCTTAATACTTTTTTTTCTGTGAGTATTTATCAGATTTATTCTATTTCATAGACCTCTCTGAATTGTTCTTCAGTATATTATTAATAATTTTTTATTGTTTAAAAATCTAAAATGTTGATTTCAAACAAACTCTAATACTGCAATTTTAAAGTAAATATTTTCAAATAACCATATAAAAATTCTAGTAACCCCCACGCTAAAAATCTTGATTGAAACCAATTTCGTATATGCTCTCTCCCAATTTTCCAATATAATTAACTGAAAACTTTCCCATTTTGGGTCCTCAGAAAACAAAGCTTTGTTTTAAATTTGTGGTAAGTTGGTAACGTTCTTGTCGCCGCAGGACAGACTTTAATTGGACGGCATGTATCTAATTTGTGTATTGCCCAGAGCCTTACATGGGCCGCTCTTGTGTTCCGGCTGCTCCTTGCACCTTATTTGCCGCCGTCGTGATCCTAACCGGGCGCTTCTCTTGTATGATTATCATTATTATCATTGAACAGCGCCGCCAGAGGTATGCCAACAAAGCGGCCATTCTGCGGAATGTCTGCTACAATTCATCCAGAAACATGCCCGAGATAATGGGATGCATGTAATTTTTGTGGGCTTTAATTAACTGGAAAATATCTATAAAAGCATCGAGATTGCAAATTATAATAATTAATTGTAATTTAATGTTTTATATAATAGCTATTTATGTATTTTACCACAACGTTGTTATACTACTAAATAATATTATGTAAGAATGGCCTTTCAGGAGTTTAAGGACATTTTTTACATGTGTGGTAAAAAGATGTCTTGTCGCATGCAGCGACGCCAGACGTTTCTCCGGATTAAACCACTGATTTATACACTGGCCATTCAGCCTCCTTTCTATTGAATTAATTTTGGTGCCGGCAAATGTAAATAAATGAGCGGCGGCGGCGCCCCGCGCTGATAAACCATCTCATTTCGAGTCCGTTCCAGGCCTGGCGAGCAAATCGAGTTATTTCGCTTTCTGTGTTGGGCGGGCGTGAACGCCTCTCTCACTGGGAATCAATTGTGAGCACACAATTTAATTAGTTTAGCTTCAATTACCCAGTGAGACAATTTTAGTATTCGAATGCATTGGAGTGCAATCAATTGAACGCTGATAATTTTTTTATATTGCGGATATTTTCAACTCACCAAGGACTATGAACATTAGTATCAAACAAATTTGATTTTTTTTTCAACATCAAATATATTTGTACTCTTAAAACTTCAATTTTTTAAATGTTATTTTTCCTAAGTAGTTTTATCTTTGTTAGCTAGATGTTTAAGTTCATTTATTATAAAGACATGCATGTCTAGAATACGACAACCCTAATCATCAAGGAAAAAATCCTTGACAGCATTTCTCCTATCTGTGTATAAATGTTCATTATCTTACAATACATATCCGAATTCTGGCGGCAAGATGTCTGCGCGTATACCAAGGTCGGATTTTCAATGACATTTGCAATGACAGGCGCCCTACCACCATTTTTGCCACGCTTGACTTTGATTTGCACTGCGGAATTTTGACGCAGCAAAATTAAACGTCAGTTTACACCTAATAAAGATTAAATTGCTCTTCGCGTCGTTATGAACTCATTCAAAACTAAATTATTATTTGCGCCGCCCCGCGCAGCTTGCCGCAGCTGGATGGCATTCATTATTAAAACATCATTACAATGTGCAGACAAAGCCTGCCTGGTTTTTGCTGTGATATTTTATTTAAAGCGCGTTACACACTTAATTTATTAAATGCACGTGGAACAATTCAAAAATCTTGTTGTGTGTAACTGGCTGCCTACCGTGATGATTATGTAATAAATCATTCATGCTTAATCAACGAGTTTAATAACTAAGGTTAGAGTAAAAAAATAATCATTTAAAATTAATATGTTTTTTATACATTAATGTTTGAATATTTTATATTATTTATAGGATTCTCTAATCAAGTCTTGTCATTGATAAATACCAAGACTTAAAATTACCAATATGCAAACTTGTTTAAACTGTTCTTAAATTAAATAGTATATTGATTTCGTTTTGGATTTAACTTTTACTTATTTGTATTTAGTTTTTTTTTTCTGGAACATTTTTAGTTTTGTATGTATGAAATATTATCAAGCCATGAACCATTTTTGTTGCGCGTTAGTAGCATGTTAGTTAGCCATTTCATTAGATTATGAATGTTTTGAATAAGGTTAGTATTTCAACGAAGGATAAACGCTCGCCACTCACGCTATGGGGACCAATGGTGGGGCGCCGGCACAACATGACATCGGTTTGCCAGTTTTAAGGGATGTTAATTTTTTTACCTTGGCCAAGATTAAATATCATTTTACTGCGGAATCATATTTTTACATATATTAAACAACATTAATTACAACCGCACTCTAGGACAATCTTTTTTCAGCACTTGTTTTTTTTGCAGATTTCTCAAGATTGAACTAGATTGAACTAAACTAATACAACACGTAGATAATTAAAGAGTTTTTTTTTATTTTTAAGATTACCGTCGCAACGGTAAAACAAATGCTAAGCGGATTTGCTTTGTTTCTATCAAGATTTTCAAAGGAGTCTCCGAGAAAAACAGAAGCATTAAAGTATTGGTTTTACGTTTACTTTTTACAACATACTATAGTAGATTAGATGTTTTTTATATTAAATAGGTATTTAAAAAAAGATTATGCAACAACGCCAATAATTTTAAAAACTAAACCACTAGTTTTACAGAAATCAATCAGATTGTATGATGAACAAGCATTCTTGATAATTGTCACAAAATAATTTGTTGTTTATTTCTATTTTGTGTTGTTTTTTGCTAATATCCGCCAAAAACATAGTTTATTTAAAATGCATTTGATGTCTACGTGCCATCTATTTAACGCGTTCTCATAAAAAGGAATTACGAGATTTTTAGCTGTCGCGTGCGCTCATGAAATCAATTATACACGCGTGTCTCTACACTGGGTATCTTTCCAACAAAGAACGAAAGCAAATTCTTTAAATTTTTTTTATTGTTTTGCGTCAAGCAACGACATTTGACACAAAGACATATTTGAATATACGATCAAAGTTTAAAGCGCATGACGCGTCAAGAAAGAGAGTTAAAAATCAAAGAACAGAAAAACAGAATTTCTAAAGTGCTACAAAAAAAAGTTTTTTTTATTATCGCATATTATTAGAAAAAAAAATGTGATACTGGTACTTTAAAGAGAGAATGGCAAACAGTGCCAAGTAGTTGAGATTGATAAAGTGCCAATTTTTCACATCCTTTTTGCCAAATTTTATGCGCAAAGCATAATCTCGTACACCTGTTGCAAGCGTCTAACCACAACAACTGACAAATAAATCAGTTTTTTCTTTCATTAAATTATAAGCGTTTGGTGCTTATTGTAGCGACGTTGTGCATGTGATACGTTTTATTGCGTTTGTGCTACCACCATTACCATCATCGCTGAAACATTGCTAGAAAAATGTAATTGTTGTAGTGAAATTCTTTATAAAGTGTTTTTTCTTTGATGTTGTGTTGCAAAAACGCAGTGGTTAAATATTCATTCAATTAAATGTTATGAAAAAAACAAAGATAATTTTTTATTATTTACTCAATTTTTTTAAAATTATCTAGTTAAATAATTGCTGCAATAATAAATTAAATAAATACAAATAAAATTTATGAAATTCTGTATAATTTATATTAAAGTAGATGTGTTATTAATTATTTTTGAGATTTTAAGAAAGTAAAATATAAATCATTTTCTCTTACTTTAGATAAATAAGTTTTAACTTGATTTATTTCTAATACCTGCTTTTTTAAAATAATTTTTTACATAGATATATTTGAAGCTTATTTGTTGTTTCTTGTTTGTAGATTAAAATTATATAAAATTATTTAATTGCTATTAAAAATTTTGTCTCCATAATAAATAAATTATTATAGGAATAACTTAATTACTTAAAATAGTAATAAATTTAAGAAAAAAATACTTTTATGCTAAAAATGTTGCAAAAATTTGATTTAAGTCTTTTTTTTTTCATCGTTGCGTACCATATATAAATCTCTTTAAATGTTTATTTTCCAGCGCAAGGTAAAGCTTCTATTTTGAGTTTTTTGTAACATTCTAAGTAATGGTTATGTGTACTTGTTGACATTTTCTGTAGAAAACTAATGTCTTCCCAACTTGTCACCATCCCGAGATAATCAAATCTCGTGCTTGCCTTGTGCATTTCCTTACGTTAATCTGCCATCCATCACATGCCTCCAATGAAATGGATGATTTATTGCTCTCTACCTCCGCCCGCCGCATACCTTGTTAGTCCTCAAGTAATAACCTAATGCAACGCCATTCCAGCATCCAACAAAGTAGCAAACAAAGTACCAACTAACCTCAATGCCTCTGGCCGTGCACATTGTTTACTAAACCGACACAGTTAGCAATTTGCTGGCATCGACAACAAGACAAACAAGCGCTGACTTGTAAATAAATAATGCGCTTGCCGGTAAAAAGATTGCGCCCGAGTGCAAACACTGTAAACACTAAATATCTTATTAGGTGTGCATGATTGGGCGCAAGCAAATTGCACCGCAGTCTATTAATCTTTTGCCGAGATCTCGATCCGATCTTGCCGGTAAAGGCATGGATAGAACGCAAAAAGTCGGAGGCAATTTTGTGCGGCCTAAACGGAAATTAGTTTTTTTTACGTCTACGGGATGCGTGGGTCAAATATCCTTCCGGTTTGATTTGCTTTTGCATTGGGGCAGACAACAATAATGGTAAGTTTCATCCAAGAATTTCATCCAAAAAATTGATGAACGTAATTCTCTCTTATCTTTACAAAAACATTTTGTAAACATAAATTTCTTTTAAAGCAACTTTTTTTGGATATAAATGAGATATCATTTCTTGTACCTTAGTATTTTCAAGAATTGAATAGGATTCGTCATTGATGGATCACGTTCTATTTTTTGATGACACACAATGTTTGCCTGTTTTTGTGCCAACGGACGGCTCTTATTTGCGTGTTTACCTATCTCGAGCAATTTATTGTACCTCGCAACAGGTACACGCGCGTCGGCGATAACCGCCTTCGCCAACAGACATATCACAGCCCTGCAACAACTACTCAATACGAGAATGCCCAACTGCATATTTGGCCGCCCACAATGAGATACTGCTACACATTTCGTAGATACATTCAATGCCCCAACGTCAAAACTTTGCACATAAAAAGCTCCCGGTCGCGGTACGCTTGCCAAAAATCACCGGCATGTCGGCAAAACTTTTATCTCTCGCCACCGTTTTGTTTGATAAAAACCATCATAGATCATAAACACCATTAAATGACGCTTCCGGATTACTTGGTGATAATGCAAGTGGCAATGCGTATAAGCTGCTAGTGTCACAAACTTTTTGCTATTTGCAGTGCGAATATAAATGTGAAATATTCATAGGCCAGCCAGGTGTGACGAGGTTGACTAATGTAATTTGAGAACAGCAAATGTTTGTAGCACGTTTGACAGTAAAGTTTCCACTTGCGTGGCAATTATTTGCGCCATTTTGAATTCAGCGATGATTACAACTGTTACAGCAATGATGATGGCAGTCGTCGACTGCGATGGCTGGTGAAAAGTGCAAAACACACACCTGTCTGCTTTTTCAGTGAGGTGCAATAGCATTGTCCTAGCGTTGAGAGCATTAAATAAACAAGCAGCTTAGAACGCTTTGAATATTTAGCGTTTAGGCATCAGCATCTCCACTACCAGCTAATGGATAATTTTTTGATGTTACAGTTATTGCAACGTCGAGAAAATCGTTTTGTTTAACAAAAAAAACAACGTAAAAAATTAAATAATTTTTGCGTTTAAAGTTTTAACACAATTTACTAGTGCGGCATTTCTTAATGTCAAAAGTTAACAGCAGTTAGCTGGAGGTGGAAGAGTGTTCATGTGCACATTGTAAGCTGTGATGTTGTTTTAGGTTATTTTAGGATAAATATTGGGTTGTGTTTGAGCAAGGCGTATCGTGTGTATTGTGTGATGTTGCAAGTTGTGTGTTGATTAAAACGGCGCGCACCCCTGCAGCAATAAAACAACAATGTGTTCCGCCAATGTTTAATGTTTCCGAAGTTTCTTAGTCTGCGTTTGCAGCGCGACAAGGTTTTCCCCAAGCTATCGTTCGCGATAATTTTCAATCTCGCGCGCACCTTTCCTCCGCCAATTCTGTTTGCGATTAATTATTATTATGAGGCGCTACAATCCAGTGCATTTACTGCTAGTTATTGTAATGCACAAAATTAATATTGAGTAATCAACCAGAATATAACGCAAAAAGACAGTAAACAAGATAATAATATACATTTCCTATAAAAAATTAACAAAACCAAAGAAAAAAATTTAAATCAATCTTAAAATGCATTTGTACTATATTATAATAACACAAAAAACATGCGTATATTTAGAGATTATTTATTCTAGGCATAAAACATAGCATTGTTTGTTGATAACACAAAAATTCATGATGAATGCGTCAGTCTTTACCGCATGCTTTTAGCACGTTGTTGAGCACTTTGTTTTTAATGATAATGAAGTGTATTTTGTTTATTTCCTTTTATCCACATGCGTTTGAATTAACTTGTAGGTTGTTATTTTAATTTATTAAGTTTACCACAAATCAACTTGAAGATCACTCAAGTCCAACAACAACAAAAACAACAAGTCAGCAAAATTCAAATAATTGACTTTTCTCCTAAATAACAGCAAGTAGTTCAATGTTTTTGTGGTTGTGTAACAATACCTATGTAAATCTCGTTATGAGATAACCGTTGATCTCTAAACCAATAGCAATTATAACTTATTTCCATATTTCTCTAGTGTCCAGTTGCGGTATTCCTTGGACGCTCATAAATTCATATAGAGTTTTCATGCACTAAAATGTATGTACTCTGCAGCATAAATAAATAAATTAAACATAAACTATTTTAAAAAATTGTTTTTTTTTTAATTGTACATAATTAATAGCTTGCAATCAATACTAGTACGCGTGAAGGAAAAAAGCTTTGCAGCTTTTGCGTGTAAAATTATAATATTAACGCGCACATGTGTTATATTTTTAGGCATGCGATTGCATTTAGATCGATTGCATGCAACGCACTTTCTGTTAAATGAAGAGAGGATGATTTAACTGCATTGAAACATTATCGTCTATTAATTTGAGGTAGCTAGATTTTCTATAAATATTTAATCATTGTTGTTTATTTTATTTGCAATGCAGATTTTCTTCATCCAGTCATTTTAATTATTTTATTTTATAAAGTTGTTTTAAATGCTCAGTTATGAAGCAAAAAATGCATTTCTGTATTTCCTGGTGTGAAGGCGCCAAACAAGCTCCAACTCGCGAGCGTCGCACAAGATCTTATCAGTTTGTAATAAACCGGCTGTCATGCAAAGTCGCGTGCGGCCACCATGACAACATAAAATACACCCGCCGCCGCCGCACAATGCACATGTACGTGCGACACGTCTTCTCGCGGCCGCTCTGCATTTCTACATGCGTGCTAGTTTTCCGCCTCGCCTAGAAAAATTCCGCACAAAAAATGAGCAGCACCACTAGAACACATTATCGTCCGCCGCGCACAATGCACACAGGACTTAGCGCTGCTATCATTTATTATTCATATTTTCATTAAATAAATATTTTTAATATGCACATGTATGCAGAGGGGCTCAAAATTTTACGTAGTTCTGGATATGTGAGGCTTTTTGTAACGGTGAAGGCGCCAGGAATTGTTAAGGAAAAAAATGGTGCAATTTGTTTGGATATCCGCTAATCAAAGGTTGCTTATAGGCGCTGTGGAGTGTGTGTTTTATCGCGTTGTCGCAATTTATCAAGCTGCAAATGTCGCGCGTTGGTGCTGACACCGGAAACATCGAAATAGCATTTCCTCTTGAATGCATCGTTGTGAATTAATTAGAGTACTAATGTACGTGTGAACACTTACAAACTGTTACTAGTAACATACTGGTATACTCACAACATTTTATCAATTTATTTATTAAACCTTTAAATCTGCTAATTAATTATTTATGCTGCAAATTTTAAAAAAATGATTTAAAATTAAAAAAAAATTATTTCCGTTGAACTAGGTTTTGAAAACTATATTATAAAAACAATATAATATTGTTTATTTGTCTATGTGTCGGTTCACATTAATATTTATTATATTTATTGATTTCCTTTTTTTTTAAATTGTTTTCTTTTGTTTGTAATAGACATAAAATATCGCAGAATTTGTAGGACTTTGTTTCCCTAACATTGACCAGCAGGCGTTGATTAATTTACTTGCGATATCGTAAAGTAAACAAATGCGACAAGACCGGATTTTTGCCCCATCACATGTACTCCCCATTATAATTAATCTTTATTTATGTATCCCGCACGACAAAAAACAAATTTGCGACATGTAAAGGTAGAAAACAGCAGCACAAATGTTTTTTCTATGCGTGCAAAGCCTAAATTAAACTCTTGCCGTTTGCATATCGATTTGCCACCACCCCGTCAGTGTACGGGAGTGGCACTTTATTTATAATTTTATTTACAATAAAAACCTATTTACTGCTTGTCAAAAGTTATCAACTCATAAAAAAGCGCTGCTGTTTATGCACGGTGTAACATAACCTAGTTTATGTTTGACACATGTCAACTTGATTTTTGCGAGTGCGATTATATTTTTATAATAGACGCGCATATTTCACCGTCGACGGCGGCAAGTTGATAAAACAATGGCGCATGCGGCGACTGTGGAGCAGCGAAGCGTTTTGCCGCGCTTCGTCGCGACTGGCAAAGTGCAGTTGATTAATGTGCGGTGGTTGTTTACAGGACATGAAAGGTGGGTGGGCAAACTCGGGCGGAGGCGCCGCCACCGCTGCAGCCGCACCAGCGACGAATCCCCCGACGCTGCTCGCCGTGCAACCGCTGCTCGCGCCCCCCAGCGCACAGGTCGTGCAGACTCCAACGCAGCCGCCGCCGAAACAGGACACCAGCAGTAAGTCGACCAATTCCATCCAGCGGATAATCTCACTTTAAAATTCTCCTGCACTGTGCACGCTCGGTGCGCGCACGCTGTCAGACCGTGCGCTTACTAAGCTGCTGCAGTTTTATGACCGCCGTCATAAAACAAGATGCGTAGCAGAAAGCAGCCATCAAACGGCGATATGTTTATACGATCGACATTGACCACATGCCACGTGACATTTCAACCATCCTACTTTTAGTAATATTTAAATTTTACCACTCTGCTGTCGTTTTAGTGCTGCATTGTACTCCAATCACCGTCAAGGAGCGAGCATTGTTTTAATTTGGCATTTCTTATAACAACACTCGCGTCATATGCATTTAAAGCTAAATGTTGGATTGTGTCCTGTCTGAAATAAAAGCGTTTATGTAGATAATCGGCAACTGTGGAGGTGGTCGCAGTGTCGACACCGCTGGCGGTTCTATATCGGTATCTGCCAATGCATGTATTATGCATGAAGCCACTGTTTATACCTAGTTAAGCCGTTATGCACGCCGCCGCCGGCGATCAGGTTAGTGCGCATAAAATATTTAGTTGCCGCCCCTTGAATTACGACCGAGCGCAACATTCTGTAGCGTGCTTCATTCAAAAATGCTGTTTCAACAATTATATTTTTATACAAATTATCGCTTTAAACTATTTCATTGGAATGAATATGAAATTATAACATATTATAAGTATGTTTGAAAAAAAGGTATACACTTTAATAAAAATTACAAGACATTTAAGTAAACTTAATAAAAAGTAAATTTGTTGAAAAACAACTTTTTGTTTCGCGAAGGTCTAATATTATTGACACGGAGTAAAAATAATCCTAAAATATTTTTTTTCAATACCTACCAAAATAAACCAGTTAAAAACGTAGTTTAATCTGTATCTGACTAGCTACAATCATTGTTGTAAAAATGATTAACACAATTTGTAGATGACAAACTAGATCAAAACTATAAACAAAATTTATGTTTAATAAAATTGACATTAATTGTTAATTTGTTAAGAACATTTTTTAATTTTTAGATAATTTACAGATATACTATAAAAGTTTTAATTAGATTTGAATAAATAATTTATTTTTATAAAATTATAGCTTGATGGTTTAGCATCTGTGGTTATATTAAATGAGTTGTAGGTTATTATTATGATCTTAATCACAGTTGCGGTTGTCTACAGTGCTAATTAAGTATTTGTTAAAATGCATGCCGGCGCCTGCATGGAGGTGGCAACTACAACAACAATTGCAATGCGACAATTGCTGCGTGCATTCAACTAGACTCGATTAGATAATTAATCATAACGAAAAATAATCCGCATCTAGTTTAAATGTTTAAATATGGCGTAATGCGCCTTCATCCCCGCACACAATGACCAAAGAGGGATAATTTCAAACCGCATCCGTATTCCATTATCCTACGTGCACGTTCTCACACTGCGCTCCGCGTGCGCGGAAATCGAAATGGTCCCAAGCATATTAATTAAAGAGCCGGTGTGTAATTCCGGTCGGGTTGCGAGACCGGAAACGCGCCGCCGTCGAACGCGTACGTCATTGCATAGCACGGAATACAAATCAGAGCCTCGTAGGCAGTTGGCCACCCACCACCTCATTTGCAGGTGTGAGCGCCAATACTATAAGCTAATAATTTCGTTTCTATTTTCTTGCCGAACGCGGGATCTATATCGACGTTTTAATTAATGGACATTTCCGGAAAGATGATTGTGTTGATGTACCAAAATGGCAATGCATAATAAATGTAGCAATTAGAACCGCAATTTCCGAAACGAAGCACAGGACCTCCGGTAATGTTCACCGATTGCAGTACTTATGCTACGTTTCAACCAATCAAAATTAACCAGGATCCAATTTCCCATGCAGAATCATCATCTTACTAATGCATATTAATTATGCACATTTATCACATATAAACAATGACAATAACTAAACGTTTATTATCAACGAATGAAAAAGTTTCATGAATTTTAAACACCGCATAAATACGTTACAACCACTTGCATAAAAAGTGAAGATGCGGGTGTCAGTGCGCACCGGAAATTAATGGCTAGAGAGAAGAACACGAGTGTGAAACGGTCGTGACACTAATATCACCCGGGTATCACCCGATAGCTACTGTCGCTATCTCATCGTGATTAATTTCGAATCATGGCTGGTCTCGTTCCGGGCAAATACTTTTTTTAAATTTTTTTAATTAATAAAATGTTGGATGCTGCAATGAAAAACGACGGCAATGTTAGCAAACTTTGTGTTTCGTTGCATATATACAAGCAAAAGTTGTTTAGTATTTGTTTGAATTTTCAATAAAGCGTCATTTTTGAGTTGCGGGTGTCGTAAAAATGGTTTGAAATTGGTTTGGAAAATAGAAAACAATGCTTTGTGCATCTGTAGTAAAGGACTATTATGTTTGTTCTTCTATTAATTGATATCGTAAAAGTACAATCGTAAAATCCTTGTAGCACTGACATAAATTCGCAGGTTATTAAAATATACAAACAATAGCATACCGTGCTATCACAATATTTTAAAATTCAAAAAACTTGATTATAATCTAAATTATATAATAAATTAATATTAAATGCAACTGAAGTCGTGTTTAATAAATTAAAAGATTAAATTTAAAATATAAACAGAAAACCTAAAACAAAAAATATTAGAAAATTATTTGTAGTAACCTTAAATGTTTGTGTAATTTATACATAATTTTAATTTGTTTTTAATTTATTAATTTTCCATATTTTCCCATTATTCTTATAAATTCTACGACATCTCTACCTTATCTCTATTACAACCATTACCACAAAACAATTATATAATTTCTTTTTATTGTAATTGATGAAACACCTGTTTTTGTGTTAAAAAGCTTATAAATAACCAATTGGGCTCCTTCACATAAAACAATCAAATGACGACACTCAAACGTTATTCTAACACTTAACATCTATAATACATGTTTATAATTATAAGGCAAATTACATTATGTTTGTTTTAAATATCGTGTTGCAAGCATTGTTTTACCACAACTATAAATATTTAACGCGCCACGCACTTGGTGCATTCCACGTAAATATAGGGCGATAGTAAAGTAGTAATAGATATTTCACGGTTTTAATGCAAGACTAAATTAATTGTAATCACGCAATGGCGCAAAAAACGTGCTTTCAAAGTTGCAAAGCCAACATGAATCTCTTCCTTGCGAAAAATTTTCGACGCGCAAATTTGATTTATATTGATTTTACTGAATCCGAATATGAAAGCACTGCGCTAGCTGCCAGCAAAGTCTCAAAATCTTTTTATAACGCGGATTTAATTATTTATAATTTTATAAATACAAATATTATTTAAAAAAAATAAATGAATAAGAATTCAAACTGGACAAAATTTGTATTTAAAATTTTGTTGACTTTAACCTGATTTACTAGTGAACTTATTAACCTTAAAATTTTTATTACTTTCACCAAACTTTTGGTCAAAACACCATTAAAATTTGTAAAAATTACTTTTATATTTTGCTACTATAAAATGTTCACATGTAAAAAATCAACACGTACATGTGCGTTTGCAAGAAGAAGAATTGAATAATTTAGATGAGACATGACAACACCTTGAGCATAAGAAATTCATTCGATCTTTTGATGTTGCGCTTGAGTCTCGACAGTGCATCAATAATAAATCAACGCGTGCTTACTTTATACAAAATTTAACAGCGACTTGGGGCGTGCTATTGCACATTGCAGCTAGAAAATCCACTTGATATATAAACATAATTGAGTTACGTCGGCGCATTATTAATAAGCGCGCATTTATATTTTGATCTTATGAAATCAACGAAGAGGCGTTAAGTCACTACGTTATTCTATTTATAAATGTAGCGTAATTTATGCATTTAAATATGCTTCAAAATGTGGATTAATAATGGATTAGAGTGCTGATATCTGAGCTACGAACGATTGACGCGAATATTTTATTATTTGCACTTTTAGTGGCTTCAAAAAAGCCTTTTATCTTAACTTTTAAATTTTACATTGTAATTTATATGTAAACAAAAATCTTTTACACAAAACAAGAAAGAATATAAAACAGTTTTAAAATAATATTTTAGACACATTAATGGCAAATTGTAGGCTTAGACATTATGTTGATCCAAAGAAAATTAAATTGAACTTTAAAGATAAGGTTTTTTTTTAGTTGTACTTTACTTTTAGTTTTATAATATTTAGTTTACTAAGAAAATAAAACTAATAAATAATAATTTTCAATTTTGAATATATTGAAGTTTTATTTGACTAAAATCTTGATTGATCTGATATTTAAAATAATAATTTGTCAGTTTAGCTTTTAAATAAAATTAAATACAAAATTATTATGGTTAATTTTTTTTTAGTAATCCGGCACCTTTGCACTATTTTAGAAAGCACCAAATTTCAAAATGGTTTCTTCAATATTTATAGTTTTAGTTTATAGTTTTATTTATTTTTAATTTCTTGTCTTTGTAAAGCCATCCAAATCTTCTTTTCTATAACAATTTAAAATAATTAACTTTTCTATACAACATCACCAACAAAACAAAGAAATTTATCAAAGCTAAGAAAGGAATAATTTCAGCTTAACAAACATTAAAGCAAATTGGTTTCCTCAAACCTGCACTTGCCATCACTACTTCCAAGTGCTTTCTGCCACTTTCTGCCTGCTCAAAGCTTAGCTTTTCTGCTATCAGCGCATCTCGCTCCTTTGCATGCTGCTTACTGCATTATAACGAGATAAAACTCTCGCAAACGCTTATCATGTGTTTTGCAGAAGAAGACTAACTTTTGCTTGAGGCGTTGCGCGGCAGCTCACATGAACAAAAGAAATGATTTGTCAAGATATGTTTGGTGAGAAGGTAGCCCAAAGACGTAGCTATTGCACGTCTAGTGGTACAATGCTATAGTGTTGGCAGAGAGGAGTTTGCGGGCCAGCGGAGAGAGTTGTGCAGAGTTGTTTTCATCTGGGCGAAGGCGAAACTGCTGCTGGCGTGCAATGTTTTCTTATCATTTCACAGGCGCGCACATCAAAGGCGGCGCAAGTTGCGTCTGTATGCGCACTAAAAGCGCAGCCGTTTCACAGGTGAATTATTATCCCAAAGAGTTTGATACACCGCGCGTGGTTGCGACAGGGCGCACGCCACCCACAGCAACATGAGACTACAAGAATGAATGTTGTTTTTGTGGATAATTTTGGAGGAAAGAGAGACGGAAAAAAATTAATTGGATTGTAATTATGTTGATTATAGCAAAATTGATAATAGTAATAGTTTAAGAATACAAATATTATTTATATGACTTTTTTTCCTTGAAACACTCTGGAAGCTAATGTCTGTAGTATTTATTCTTATCAAAGATTATCTAATAAATCTAGTGACTGCACTAAAAGAAATATAATTTGGAGTAAATTCTTTTTTTCCTGTAACCCACGTGCCAAACATGCGAATTGTGGAATTAGGGATTTACGCGTTTGCAACACATGGCCTGGATACTTTAATATATCTCTTACCTCACTAACATTATGCAAGATGGTATACGACATTCAAGTGCACTTACACCCAGCTCGCCCTAATGCATCCCGGATGAGCGCGCGTTTAAATTTGCGTGGGTCATAATGAAATCATTAGCAAGTTGTCGCCGTGACTGCGAACTGTTGCGCTAATATGCGTTCTGATTCACACACTGTTTTACCACGCGTTTCAAACAAAACTAAGAACAAAAGGTTCTAGAGGGAATGCCAACTACTTTGTTCTTGATGCCAACTTGTTTTGTAGAGCAGCGGGACATTTGCAGCAATGTGTTTGTGAAAGAAACAGTTACCTGACGCGATGAAAGCAGAAGACAAAGTGCACTTTGTGAATGCTACCGCATGCCGCGGGCGCAAGATGGCCGCGGATGCATTCAGCGGAAGAAAACGCGCCCGCGTGATATTGCATTGTAAGTAATACCGAGGATAACGCGTTAAGAAAATTGGTTTCGTTTAGCGCGCAATGTCGTGTATCGCATTCGCAGCATGCGCTGCAAATTTGAAAGGCCCAAGGGGACAATCGCTGCGTCCATCACAGGCAGGATGGCACTCTACCTTTGGAAAACTCAATTTGCTTGCGGTGGGGCATTCTTTGAAATGCTGAAACATTGGCAATATGCAAATTTCATGCATTATATTTATGGCGTTTGTGATAGTATACTTGTTTATTTTATTTTTGTTGCACACAAGATATTAATATTTACTTAAAACTAAAAAGATATAAACAACAACAAAAAACATATAGCATAAATATAAATAAACCAGTAATTAGTCTGAAAAGAACATCAAATTCTAGAATTTAGAAATAAAAAATTTTAGAGAATTGCGATATATTTACATTTTATATATCTTTGCTAAAATTAGAAATAAATTGTATGCAAAATATATAATTGCAATCATTTAATTAATATTTAATAAAGATAAAAAAGTATAAAAACTCTAATATCTTTTCAACAATAAATAATATAGTATTTATTTGTACATAGTAAATTATTGTTTAAATAAATTTTTGACTTTTAAAATATACTAAAATATTTTCTTTTATTTTACATATAAATTCACATTTGATTTATTAATAAAACAAATTAGTTATATTCTTGGTGAAATTAAATATGAATTGTTTTTTTACATATGATAATTATTTAGTTTACAATATATATAATTGAATTTATTCAATCAATATTTAACAAGGATGAAAAAATTATAAAAACTTTTATTTCTCTCAAACAATAAATATTTAAGTAATTATTTAAACATAGTAAACTATTTTTTACACAAACTTGTTGATTTTAGAACTTGTTGCTAGTAAAACATTTTATTTCTAATTCTATATGTAAATCTTTATAAAAATTTCTTCAATATAAAGTAAACACTTTTTAATATATTAAATTTATATACATTATATATATTTCTTATTTTTAATATCATTACCGAAATTATTTATTCTACTATCTTTTGAAACAAGATGTTTACATTTAATTACACTTAAAATAATCGCAATTTTATCTCTTTCACGTTCTTAATTTTAACGCATATTGTTTATTTTAGTTATAGAACGTTTCAAAATCAACACTGTTTGTATGTAATTTGTTAAAATTAATTACTTTTTATCTGTAATAATAGCACGCGCACGTTTCGACCCGTTTAAAACAATGAAGTGTATTTAATTATTCATTTTTTGTCCCTTGGCAAGAGTAGCAACAAAACCTTCTCGGTATAAATAGCCAATTAATATACGTAAAGAAAAATGTTCTATAAGTGTGTGCTATAAAAGATAATGAACATTTTGCTTTGTATTGAAATACAAAATACAAAATTAATTATTAAGCAATTTAATATTGCATTATTGGTTAATAAAAAAACCTAAATTTTATAATGTTTAATTAAATCTATATATTAATCCTTTAAGAAACTAAGAGTATTTTAAACAATTTAGTAAACATGTTTGTGTCTAGGAAATTTGAGTGAAATGTTAATATTTGGACTATACTGCAATTATGTCAATTACCGACACCGTACTTGACCTCCTCTATTTCATTATACTGCATTAACAACCAGGTAGTAGTAGGTAGTAGTAGTTATTAAAACTGAATTCTGTGAGAGCATATATTATATTAGTTATACCTCCAGCAAAGTTTAAACCAGTATCCTTAGAATAACACCTTGCCATCACTGTTAATGTTAATTAAATTAGAATATAAACATTCATCAGACGTTTTTTATATTAAATATGTGTTTCATTCATCATTTTTGTTTTATACATCTACAACGCATTATACTTAAGCTTGTGTTACGTATGTTACCGACTCAGATCAGATCTATTGTCATTAAAAATGATCTTTTGTGTGTCGAATTATTAACTTGCAACATGCATTTTTATAATAATAGTATTATGTAAAACGCTTGTTTTGATCTGCTTTAATTAATTACTGCAAACGGCTAGCAGACGCAGATATAACACGTCGCACTTGCAAGAAAAAAAAGCATCTACAATCTCGAGTTAAATAATATTATTGTATTGTCGTTTGGTTTTGATGAGGCACGTTGTTTTATTAATAAATAAAATATATTTTTGGCACGTTGGGAAAATTGCGGCGAATTCAATAAAACCTATAAATATTTATTTGAATTTTAGTTCGCAATTAAAGTAGATTGATTCAATACAATTTTTATTTTGATTGTTGAAGATATGGGAATTGTACTAAAAATGTTATTTTATATTTGGAGAAATAGTTTATTAGTAAATAATTGATCATTAAATCACCTATCATTTTATGTATATTACATATTAATCAGGACAACATTTAATTGGTTTCTCTAAGTTTCTTGAAAACATAATATTACTAAACCAAGGGAACGCAACAAATGCATTAATTATTTATTTATTAAAATGTTATATACACAATATGTAAAAACATTATTACACATTAGATTCACATTTAAATTCTTTATCAACTGAAGTATAATTTGTTAATTTTTAAAAAATACATACACAGTTATAGCACATTAAACTCTTGTTTTTATTTTAATTGCAGTGCTACCTCAACAATTAATAGTTTACTTAATTTGGAAAACTAATATTATATTTTACAACGTATACATTTACAACAATATTTAGATATTATTAAAGACATTTTTTGCGTTTTAATTAGTTTAATAAATATTTTAAATATATATATATTTAAATTATAATAATTGCACTTATTTAAATACTTTTTTATAACCAATATAAACGGATAAAAATGCTATTTATATCATTAATATATTTTTGAAAATAATATATATTTCTGTAAATTGTTTTGAATATTAAAAAGATTTTTAAAATAAAAATTTTTTTATTACATTTTATTAAAAATAATCTATAATAACATATTTATTTCTAATTTAAAAATACATTTGTATTTCTTATTTATTGTTTAAAAAACAATTAAAATACTTTTAATACGACGTGTAATTTGTTCAATTTTCTTCAATGATTAACAAATTACAACTAATTTAAAATTGTTTACTTTATCATCACTTCCACTTAAAATGTGTCCATCTCAACACATGTCAACAACATTAATATCTACCAAGAGAGCGGCAAACATGTCATTTTATGGAAAACAAGCTAAAAAATACTGCTTTTTTGATAACCTAATCAAAAACTTTAGATTCAAAAAATTTCTCTAACAAAAGCATTTTACTTTGCTGCTGCTTTCAATGTCTTTCAGGAAAAGGGTTAGTATTAAAGTTTGAATATACTCGTGGACCACAGAACCGCCGCCGCTGACGCCGTCATGCCGCCGAATTAGAATGCGACAGTGGCCAGGCATGAAACACATAGTTGTAATGTTAATGGAAGCCGTCGCGTCTTGCCGCTATTATATAATTATGTTTCACTCACGGCCATTGCATTGTCGCCCCCAACGCATTCCATTCCGGCCGGCAGAAACGCGCTAATCTTCGTTAGCGTTTCAGAATGGCCTCGAATTTGACAGACCAAATTAAAATGACTGCTGGAAATCGCTGCATAGTAAAGATTATTAAAGCAAAAGTCGGGGTGGTCAAAGTGGTATAGATGACTTTATTTGCACTTTGTCACAATGTGGTAGCTGTGTCACAAGTTTTACAGAATTGGTTAAAGTTGAAGCAGTAAAAGTTGGTTTTCTTGGTGGAAATATGTGCGAAGAATTTTATTCTCTAAAATTAAAGAATTAATTTAATTTGGATTTTATAATTAATTGTTTGTTTTACAATTATTTTAATTACATTTTTAAGTGTAAATTTTGTTGGTTCTTGCGTTTAATTTGAAATTTTGAAGCTTTGACTGTCTAAAGTCAATGTCAAAACTAGCAACAAAAAAGCTTGTTTATTTTATATTTATAGTTAAAATTAAACAGCTTTTTTCTATTCAACATTTCTCTATTCGGGTACATTTTGAGGGGACTGCTAATGGAACCCTGACAGGCTGCGATTGGTGCCAAAACCTTTGTTTTATTAATGCTTGCTTTGCATATACTATGCTGCACGCAGCATATCCTGGCGTATCCTTGCGCCAGGCAATGATGTGCGCGCCTCTTTGATATTTAAACGAGCTGACAGAAAGGTTGTTGCTTTGCGCCCTAGTCTAAGCATTACACAACCACTCTTTATGTTCATCTGTATGTCTATCGGCGTAAATGTTTGTAAATTTCTACGTTTTATTGACGTTTGCAATGTTCACGTGCAAAAAAAAAACGCTTTAATTACGTTTTAATTACGCTTGCATGACTTGCAGGACAATGCCAGGTGGCTAACGCGGGTTCAAACGCATCTACTTTCTTTGATTGTTGAGGTTTGTTTGCTTAGAAAAAAATTAGCATCTTTTCTTCGCTATACAGACTATTAGACACCGTACGCGACGCTTTTAATTAACTTGATTACAAACTCGCGACGCGGGTAAATACTGGCGCGCCTGAGAGAATTTCGTATTTCAACTAATTCTGATAAAATCACAATAAAAGCATTGTGCAGCAGCCAGTCCTTTTTAGCATCTTGTGTGCTTTTTGTAGATTGTGCATCGTGCAGTGTTGAAAAGATATCTGTTTTTATCGATACAAGTATTCTTATGGGAGGCAGCTCTTTCTTTCGATGAGTTTTCTTTGTTAGGGGAGTTGTGCATAGGGGTATTTACTTTACCTAAATATTTTTCTTTGTAAGGGGAAGGTTCAATGTCTACGTGTATATGGCACAAAAAAGTAATTTAAATTTGTAACTTTTTTTCAAAAGATATAATAACAAAAATAAAGAACCTATTATTTTATTAATTGCAAATTAGAAATTCCACGTAACACTCGTGTAATTTTGTTACAATTTGCAACACGATAATAGTCGATAAAGTAAAAATTGCAACAAATTCTGAAAATTATGTAATGTATATCAATTGTATGTAATACAAAATATATAAAATAATCTATAATAACAAAATTTTATTAATCGTGCGTTTTTTGTTACTATTCGTAACACAATGATAGCCAATCAAATGGAAATGCCAACGAAGTCAGTCAAGATACCTTATCAACTTTCAATAAATCCGTAATCTTATTTTTTTACACAACAAAAATATTTACCTAATATGTCAAGTAAATATATAACACATACTAAATTTATTCACACCTAGGTCTGTTTGAATGTCCTACATCCGGCATGCAAATGCTCCTAGCGTGCACATATTGAATGCGCGCTTTACCAAAAACCGGATATAGTGCGAACGAAAGTGCGAAAGTGAGCAGCATATTCTGCGCACATTTCTTGTACTCCTTACCAATTAATAATTCTACCTCACACAGCGCACAACAATAGCTGCGGCGTGTTGAAAGACTCTCTGCTACTCTAAGATGGAGCAATGAATAATCCTACCTTAAAGCACACGCCAACAAACTCAAATAAATATATCTCTTAGATGGGCCAAAATCAACTAGATGGCGTCTATTAATTTTAATTGTCTTTAATGTTATACGTTCTTGTTTGCATCTTAATAAATACAACCCTTTATGACGACTTGTGGTTTTATGAGAAATTGATGCAAAAAGTACTAAATAACCAATAATAGATACCAATAGTAATATTGATAGAAATGTGTGTACTTGTAATGGTAACACTTTTTGATATCCACCCTTTGGACAATTGGTGAAGGCGCTGGGACACATTATTTTAGCTTTAGATTACAGCATTACAGCAAACAGTTTCATTTAATTGTTAAATAAACTATGGTTTTTTTGTTTTTGGAGTCCTCCTTTGTTGTTGTTTGAAAAATAACATTTTTCAGTCGATAGATAGCGGCAGATTTTGTTCAAAATTTTGATTTTAATTGCATTGTAATAAAATGATGTGTTACAATTGCAGCAGCCTGCGGTATTGCTAAGAGTTCTTGTATGCTAGTCTCACGTCTTGGCAGACGATGAGATGAGCTTTTCTTTGTTTGCGTGCTACGTGCGCACAGTTTCCGTTTTTATTTCCGCCCGCGCGCGCGGAAAAAACACATATCGTTTGGGCGCTGATATGAAGAACATAACCTCGGTACCTAATCGTAACTTTGTTTTGCGCGCAAACATTATTAGTTGCTTGGCGTCGTTTTGCGCATTCGCATCGCACATGAAGTCATAAAAAAGTCTTATTTTGTGTGCGGGGGCGCGATCAGTTGTTTGCACAGATCAGATTTATGTTTTTGCGCGGCGTGTGCACTGCAGGCGTCGTAAAAGCTTCGAACGCATAAATATACATGACGGTGCTTTTGGCGATAGCGCCAATGGCGCATTTCTCCGAATGGCGCATAGATGGCGATATTGGTACAAATTTGATAGCGGTATATAACCAAGCATAACCTCTTTACACTGTGTTACAATAGCTCTGATAAAAATTGACTTAACCGGATCAAGATAAACAGAAATTTTGCGCTAGAAACAAGTTAAACCTCATTTTTTGCAAAAAATAATAATTAAGAATTAGAAGAAATAATTTAGAAAAATTAATCTTTTATTTACTAGTTTATCATCTTCTAAACTATATAAATATTTATGTTTAAAAAAAATATTTTATTTCAACATTTTGGTGCACCACAAGATAATTCAATGCGTACTATAAAAAATTGTCGTAATTTTTTTACATCTTTGTTTTTGGTATAAAAAACCGAACGATTATTCACCTTTTAAGTAATAAACCACACCACTAAAAGGGGCACGTCAACATGATGCCGCCGCTACCGGCTGAGTGGAAATATGCGCGAGGTGTGTACTTACACCTCGGGTCTCATTTAAACTAACAAACTCAAATGGATAAATGCAATTAGTGTTTTTTTACGACGCGCCACAAAATGAGGATGAATGAGTGCGTAAAGTCGCGGCGTAAGCAGAATATGCGAGAGCGGCAGTACCGCATAACCGGCATCTGTCCATGCGGAGTTTATTAACGCGTCCCTTCATTTTCGTATCGCTTTTATTCACCCAACGCACAAACCAGCTGCTGGATGCGTGCCGTACACATCCCGAGTCGTGTCGCCGCCTCCGGCCAATATGCGTTTTGATTTATCTGGTCCGCGATGGCGTAATGAATGCAGCAAATTGCTCTTAGAAATCATAAGGGTGCTATAACCACAACAAATGGCCGATTTTCAAACCCGCACGGCGCCTTTACCATTTCTATCCATTGCTTGGTCCTACAAAAAGCAAGCTTGAATCAAATATTAAACTCTAACAGATCCTTAGTATTATATTAGCAAGATTTTTTTGATAGGTTTGCAAAAATTGTTAGAGTGTTAGAGTGGGTCTGGTCAAATCAAACATTGAATTGAATGACTTTTGATATCCGCATGGAAAGATGAGAGAGATAGGCAGTGGTTTTGTGCATTAACATTTTGCTGACCCTCGCCACATGCACACGGATAGGCAATGAAACGCGTCAATCATTTCTATTGGCCAACATGTATATGTAAACGTGACGTTTAGTTTTGACGTGGATCAAAATGGTTCTGCATGCCTGTGCACAAAAAGCAAACGTTACAAATTTATCTTTTCTGCCCTTGAAAGCGTTTATTTCTGATCCTTATAAGCAAAGTAAACGTTTTTGTTCAGGCTTTTCAAGTCCGTATTAAGAATTTACATTGATAAATCCGTCTAAGATGCTAAAGTGTATTTTACGATAAACTTTGCGGACAAAGAGGGTAAAAGTTAAGCGCTGCTTTAAAACGCAGAGCTACAACAAACGTCTATTCTTAATTTTGGTGTTATGCGCTGTAAACATTCTCCAAAAATTACTGCTTTCGTTAGTTGAAATACGCAAAAAATAAAACGCAATAACAACAAAGAGATAGAACGTTGTTGCAAGTGCATCCAGCGAATCGATTTTTAGCTACTGTTGAGAATCTCTCATTCTTCCGCTTGGATTATAATCCTGCATTTTGGCGACTTATCAAAATCTTTGCTTCAATTATTTGGAGAATGCGCAGCTGTTTACTACCGCACTGCTGAAACGTACAAACCAATTCGGTTGGCGCAAAAAAAAAGTTGTTGTAAGCAGAGTTGATTTTACTGGGATTAATTTTGCGTCGCGTATGTTGCGGGAGGTTATTTAATCGCAGTGTTTTGGGTTGGCTAACGCAGCGCGGCTTAGCATTTTATTATGCTACCAAAGTTTTCTGTAATTTGCGCAATGTCTAATGCCGTATTAATTTAATAAATGGGTGTCTGCCAGGCTGTCACCTTTTGAGCTTGTTAGGCACGGTTGTCATGCATTCGTTAATTAACCACGTCAGCACGCGTGTGTCGTATCTAATACTTTGGTAAAACAACATGTAGATCGTATTACATGGTTTTTGATGTTAGTTCTAGGTGGTTTCTAGGTGAATTACACTTGGGTGGAAATACATAAAAAACCTAAAAATATATTAAAAAACAAACATGGGTCTATCTTTTCAATTTAATTAAAAGTGAATAGAGAAAAAGAAATATATTTATACAACATTATTTTATTCACATTTAGTTGAACATAGTTTTTAAATAAAAAGATATTATATATAACGCTAATATTATTTTCTTTGAGTACATCCTGGCGCTTTCACTATCTATACCTATGTTAAACTTTAAATATTTGAATTAATTAACATGTCAAAGCCTATAAAAAATTATTTTAGTTGTAATAACCTAAAAAGGTATAATGAATAAAATTTTGCAATCCTAGGACATGCTGTTTGACAAGCTGAGGCAGCAGCTTACACTGGCGCAAGTTAAAATCTCACCTTTACCAGTGCATCTAAATTATGTACGTGCCAGCAGGTGCAACCATAGTTTCTTTAGTAGCACGTGTCAAACGTTTTCTAAAACTGCAAATGTTAAAACATATTGTTTGCTCGATGCTACATAGATCATTATAATTGCATCTTCGTTAAGTTGATAATTAAATAATATACAGCAAACCTTCTAGAATGCAGTGAAAGAACCAATAAATTGTTTTTTAATACATTGCAGTATTACAACAATTAGCTAGGCTGCAGCGTCTGCACAACTAATGTACCATTTTTCTCCGGTAATTTATACTTGGGGTGGCACGGTGTAATTTCGGAGATATATGCGACACGAATTAAGCTGCGTGCTAGAGTAACAATTGCTTACAATAAAAGAAGCTTAGTCTTGCGCGTCCTTAGGACCATGGGCTGTAAAAGTACGCTAAAGCTATTTAATACCGTCCGGTCAAATAATTGGAACGACGACAGAATTTAGAGCAGCTGGGTGTAATAACTTATCAATCGTCATGCGGCACGCTTTATTCGAAGGTTGTAAATTGCAAGTGCTGCAAGATTAGGCCGAGGATTGATTGTTTGTACCCCAAAGTGATACTGCTGGGTTCATGCCATTAAATCCTGCATATTGCCGCATAAAATAGACTGTCAAGCGGTTTTATGTTTAAATAAACTTGTACGTTTTTTAAGGGATTTTTGCAAATAATATATCAACAATAAAAAATATTTAAATATTTTTTTTATACACGTAGATAGACAAGTTATAAAAACTCGAAAAATTCAAAATTTATTTATTTAGTATTTTGAGCTAGTAAAGATCTTCTCTTTAAATATATCCTTTAAATATCCTTTTCTAAACCATTAATTTTTTATTAAATAAATGTAATATCTTTGATGTGTTTTGTTCTACCTAAAATTTCCATCGCTTTGTGTGAGTATATATCTCTAAAAGTAAATGATATATATGTGACGTTTTAACGTTTTGAAATGCAAGTAAAATTTTTATTGGTTTTACTGTAATTGAATATGTAAAGTATTTTACATGAATGAAGCTTGAGCGGCAATTGCTATCCCCGCCAAAAAACGAAAGGATGCATTAATGCTACGTCACGACGGCGGAAAACTTCCGTTGTGCGCGGGCAAATGATTGTGACATTCGAGAAAAAGATTCAAGAGAAAACGCGCGCAAACGCGTGTCAGAGAATCAAACTTAAGCGTTGCATCCAAAATAAATAACCAAAATATGCACACAAAAAAATTTATACAAAACCTAAGAAAAATAAAAATGTGTGAATAAAAAAAAAACATGCCTGTAAGTTTTGCAATGTCAATTTTAGGTATGATACGTTTAAACTGTCAAAATGTAGATGGATGAAATTTAAATAAAAGCAAAGAAAGAGGTTGCAAGTTAGTTGGTTCTGGGTAAAAAAAGTTTTTGAATTAATTTTAGAAAGAAAGTATAAGTTTTAGATTATGATTCAACAAAAACGTTTACGACTTATACACATTAAACATAAAAAAATATTTTTAAGTTTAGAGTAAGATAGAAATATGTCAGGTTAACTCAGGATAAAGAGGAAGTATAATACTAATTTTACATAAAACGAAAATAAAGTAACATGTAATTTTTCAAAAATTTGGAAATTATGTTTAGTTTGATAGTTTACGATAGATTTAATCCAAAAAGCATACTCGATTTAAATACATGTTTCCTAGTTTTTTTATTTCCATTTTTATTTTCTACACAGATTTGCTATTGCAAGAAGTTAATTCTGTTCTACATCTCTTTGATCTATATATCACAGTTAGACCGCACGATCCGCTCTAATGCAAGTAAATAATGCATAAGTCATCTTAGCATGTGTACAAGGAAATTGTGTCATGATGCATGCATTTGTAAATAGCAAATCACAGAAATCTAGCAAGATTCACCAAGGTCCAGCACGCTGTGAAGCAATCCGTGCGCAAACTGCAAATACCTTGGCGAGCTTCCGAAATGAGTCAATTGGTTGGGCAGATAAATGTTGCTTTAGGAAATGCACAAACTGTGGCTGCCGCGTTTAATCTCAGACATCTCCTCTACTCGGCTCCAGCGCGCTCTATTCAATCAGTACCGATGATAGAAAATTCACCCTGGCTTTCCACAGCTTGCGCTTGGCAATTATTAATGAAAGATATATTGGCTTGCCCCCACCGCTTCCTGCTATCGACTTGCTCGCATCTTTTCTACGTTTCGCTTTGCAGGTCGCTTCGATTGCTTCAGCGGTGCGGTTCAGACAGATTAATCAAATATTCATCACTGGCATTTCAACACGCGGCAAAAACTGCAACATGGCACGGCCGGATACTGCTTGGGTTTTAATATTCAGCAACTTTAGAGTCATCTTGGCAAATGTAATACACGCACAAATATGTGCAGCTCGGTAATATGTTGGCGCAACGCAGCCGTATAACTTTAACTTGGCTGCTTTTTCGGGTACGTTTTCGTGAACTGGAAAATTGTCTGGCACACGCATTTGTTGCTAAAAATCTGAATGTTTCCCCAGGAATCATAAATAGAACGTTTTATTGGTGCCCCAAGAGTAGCATCTTAACCGCCGTTTTTTTTTTTATCTATCTTTTCTTCAATTTCTTTTTTTAGGGCTCCAAAAATCTTTACGTTTTGTTTTAATAATGCGACAAAATTTTAAAATTACTACGTACATATTGTTTATGTAAGAAACAAATTTAAATAGGAAAGGTAGTACAGGCATTTATCTATTAGTTATTTTCTGATAATATGTAAGCCAATCCAGGATAAACACACAAAACAATATGATAAATAGGCATATTTATTGTTAAGAGTGAACATTTTTTCAACTGCAGCGTGAATGTTTTTTCAAATTTTTTACAGAAAGTAATTGTGTTATATTAATGGCATTAGGACATTTTAAACTAGTAGAATAAATGTTTAGAAAGAAAAGGGACAGAAATTGGGTTTGTAAGAAATACCTACTAACACCATTCTATTATATTTGCAAACCCAGTTACGAGACATAGAGCTTTGTGGTTAACCATTGATTATCATTTACCAGTGGTTTACTAATCCGTGACCTCTAATCTATTATTAAAGATTGCCCGTGAAATGCCGCATTAGCCGGGTCTTTAAAATGCGAAAATTTGTCGACTCTTGACACAGCATTTGCGCCAACGGCGTAAAATTTGTACACAGGCGGTCCAATTGTATTGCTTTGCCTGTGCGTTGTTTATCTTTTGCTCGGCGGCGACGGCGGTCTGCGCAGAGTGCGCGTTCGCGCCGCCGCCGGGTCGCAGTAGTCGGCATTGCACGCTGATCGCATCCGCACTCCGTTGCCGCCAAACCACCTCTTTCCTCCCCCACCCTGCGTGGCAACCCCACTGCAATGAGTCCAGCGCGCCACCCGCAGTCTTCTAGTTGCGGGCCGCGCGGCTAGAGTCATCCGCCGCCGCCAGTAGTCTCGAGCGTACACGCGGCGCGCCACCCCGACCTTCCGCCGCCGGCGCGCTTCTCTCGCGTTAATGTAGATAGTGCAACCACTCCAGTGAGATCTCAAGTACCTGCTAGCAAAGTTTTAAACCGCTCTCGTAGAGATATTTAATAAGCAGAAGCAGTTATTTTGTGACGTGACTACGTCACTACGTTTTGCAAACATGTTGACCATGTCGACGTTGATGATGCCC
Organism: Diploeciton nevermanni; assembly: GCA_027575565.1. Classification (NCBI taxonomy): domain Eukaryota; kingdom Metazoa; phylum Arthropoda; class Insecta; order Coleoptera; family Staphylinidae; genus Diploeciton; species Diploeciton nevermanni. The sequence continues at coordinate 7,075,809 of JAODIE010000004.1, forward strand.
GCGCCCGCGATGACGGCGATGAACACGCCCGGACAGCTTCCGATGACGGCGAAATTGGATCAGAGCGCAAAATTATCCTCGTTGAATCACAACACGACCAACATGAACAAAGCAGGTATGTGGAACGTGCTGCCAAGCGTAACAAGTTTTGCTCGATTTTTGACGTTCTATTCCTCGTTTCTCTTTATTAAACTCAACATGTGGCTAACTTTTACCTGATGCTCGCAGCTTAAGCGTGCTCAAACAAAGCGCCGTCAAGAGAAAAACTTTTGTCTTTCACTCTTTTTGCCCGCGTTCTTGCGGTTTTACTAATTTCTGCTTTGAATATTGAGTGGATAATTAATTCCAGCTTATTTTCTTGGTGGGTATAAAATCTTTACAGCCTTGTTTTACTAGGTGCCATTTATTCATTAATTTGTTCGTTTATAGTAGCTAGCTCCTCCTAGTTATCTCCGTTATCTCTAACTTTCTTATTGTCCCCTTTGCGCGACGAAGCACTTGCTATTAAATACTTTTGAGTTGGAAAGTTTGTTCATTCAAGCTGAGTCAAACTTGCGTAATCTGCATTAGCTACCCGCCTGCTGCCAAAGAAGTCTCAATCCAAGAATCTGTACAATCTGCAAATCAATCTAAGTTAAAATAATTAAATTCCACATTTAATACAACACCAAAATAAACCTGTTACTGGTATATTTTAATCAGTTGTTTTGAATTTTAATTTGATACGAATGGATTAATTCTTTGTTATGAGATTATGCGCTTCACAAAGAAAATCGCCGCGTAGAAAACGCCGTTGATACGCATGATTACGTTGATATTCTTTACAAAAATTTATGCGATTGAATATTGCTACAAATGTGCACAGTAACAGTACCAGGCACCAATTTCAGAAACAAAGAAAACCGCCCGCAGGACAAACTGGGTCGTATGCGTCAATTTTTATGCCGCCGCCACTGCGGCAGCGTCCTTTGATCGCACCACAATTCCTTTTATTAACTACCGGATGTTTTCACTTATTGTACTTTAGTTTATTTGCTTTTACTGCATATTTTATCCTATGCGACATAAAAATGTTCCACCCAAAACGCATTCCCGGCGCCTCCGCCCGCAACCTTTGTGCGCAACGTAGTTGAAAAAAGTTGACGACGACACCGGTTTAATCTGCGCACCGCATATTTGAACAGACGTATTTATATGATCTGATGCGGTATCGTATAAGGTGGCGCAATTCTGATGCAATATTTTAGAGACGCGGCGTGCGCAGGATATAAAATTGCGCTGCGAGTAAATTATAATGGCCATTGTTTTCAGCTCCGTCCGCGCGTATCGTTAAACGTAATCGCATCACGTATTTGCCAAATCATTATAAAATATTTTTATTTTGCAGCGATGATTTCAACTGCCGGCGTCACCGTAAAATACACGCCGTAAAAATAAATGGAATAATTATATCGCGACATTGGACGATTGTAAATTGCGTGATGACTTATAACCCAATGCGGCAGTTGCAGACGACGGTGAAATATTAAAAATATTACTAGTGCCAAGCTAATAACTAGAACAAATATAGTTTTGCACACCTTGCACGTGTTTACCATGTCAACGACTCTACGCTCAATTCAATCTAGTTGCATTATTAAAAGTCGCGCAAAGCTTGCTTTGTGCAGCGCCGGAAAGTGAGATGAAATTCATAGCGAGAGCAAGTGTATGCGCATCCATTAACTGTTTGTAGAGACGGTAGCGGCAACGGAAACCTTATCAGAATATTCAGCTTTAATTCGAAAAGGGTGCCGGTGCGCTTTTGCCATCGTCGTCATTACGCTGCCGTTTCTTGCGAAGAAAGTTATAAAATTGCTTGGGTGATTTAGAAATAAAATTGATTTTGTTCATGTCAACAAATAACATTTTTTTATAATGTGAAAGTAATAACATTTTTTGTCAAAAGAATTAATTTGTTTCGACGCTAATGCTGAAATTTATGTTGATACAAAAAACACAAATTTTAAAATATTAATTAACAAGTTATAAGTTTAATTATTATTTACCAACTAACTTCAATAAATTAATATAATATTAAATTTTTAAAATACTAAAAACTAATAATAATTTATAAATTATCAGTATTTTAAAGTAAAGTAATAAATTCACATAATATTAATGTTAATTCACATAATAATTAATAAATAAAAAAATTAATTTAAAATAGAATTTTTTCCTATTTTAAACAATGTAAAAATATTATATAATAAATCCAAAATCATTATTTTTTACTTTTATTCAAAACTAAAAATAATTTCTATTAAGACATGCTTAAACAAAATTTTTAATATTATCACTAATAAACGTTCAATATTTAAAAGTTTAAAAATGTCATATATTTTAAATTATTGAATAAAACTTTATAATTGACAGCAATAGAAATATTTTATAATGCATCTTAAATGTAATGTAGCAGTCATAAATATGCGTTGTACTTTATATAAATATTTATTAAGATTAATGCGTTGTTTCAAAAGAAGCAAATTATATTTTACTAGATCGTATATAGTAGTTGGTAAAACATGTTTTTAGTGTTTAATTTTAAATTATAAAACATAATGTTAGCTAGATTGTAAATATTTGGTAAACAAAAAATGTATCTCAAGGGTTTCATGTGCACGCCGTTTGCATTTTTGGCATTTCAATGCGCAACATAAAAAATTGACTTATTTCAGAGTTGAATTTTTTATTTTATTGATTGCTGATTATTGTTTATTAATATAATATGTAAAATATGTATTATATGCAGAAAATTATTTAGGGTTTAGAATAATTTGTATTTTCTTGTGTGACCCGACAAAAACGCCCAATATAGAAATAAATACATTATGTTGATTAAACTTTACTATAACACTTACTTTTATTTACTTAATAAAACGTTTTTGTCAGGTTGCCTACTTCAGTGTCATTAGTATTCTGTATTGTAGTATACTGAAGATGACAACATGTCTAAAACCTTTTACCTAGTGAATAAAAGTGAGTGTTATAGTAAAGTTTTATCAACATAATGAATTTTGAACATTCTGTAACCACATTTAACAATACTTTGAATCTGCCCAAAATAGGAAACATCTAATTAAAAGTATTTATATACACTAAATATAAACCACATAGAATCATTACAAACATCAAATACAGCAAAGAATGCTCTTAGCACAACTTCATCTCGCGAAAATCAACAACAAAGTAATTAATTCGGAAATAAATACATAAATAACAATAAATATAAATTGGGATATATGTCAAAAAAATGAAAAGTGTATAGAAAGATTTTGGAAATATGGCAGTGTAGTAATCCTTACAGGTATCCGCTTTGTAATTTTCCTAATTAAATTGTATTTATATCTACCCAGACTGGTCAGGGCCGTGTTGTCGTCCTGCCCATAAACAACTACGTCGATCACATTAATATTCATATCGGGATTCCAGTTCACAGCTTCTCACACCTAAGTAATTGCCTAATGGAGCTACGTGCATGTCGCGGTCAGCGCGCCGCTGCGCCCTCATTACGACCGGTGAAAACATTTTCCGTTTAATTGCATTTATCATAGCAGCACGTGAGACGCATTGCATGCGCTCCAGCGCTCCATCACGCCTGCCCATACGAACCGCCGCCGCATGCATGTTGTTCGAGTGTTGCGGTAGCGGTGCCTTCATGTATCTTATCCGCGACACTCTCGAATGGCGGGCGCGGGCCTTTTGCATTAGATTAATTGAACGTTGACCTGAGTTACGCTAATCCGCACTAGTCATGTTGTATTTATGCTTGTTTCATTCATATCGACAGCGGTCTCTGCCGCCTGCTAGTTGTTAAAGCCGGTGTTATAGTGAGTGTTGTGTTGACAATTAAATCGCGCGTCGCGTTGGGTGTAAGACGTCGTTTGTCTTCTACTCGACTGCAAATCAAACAATGTTTTATGCAAATAATGATTTGAGATAGAAGTATTTCCAAATTGTGGAAATATTATTAATTACAAGAGATAATTGGCTAGTTCTATGTGACTATGTTTTTACGTTTGATAGAATTGCAAACAATTTTTGACTGAAACTTTGCATAATTTATAGAATAAACCATAATTTTTATTTAATTTAAATTAATAATTAAACAATTTATGTTGTTTATTAAAAAAATATCTATTTTATTAATAATTATGTTTAAACAATATTTATTAGCCTAACAAATAATATCAATTTTTATATCAACACAATGAATATATATTTTCATAGAATATATTTTCAAATTTTATGTAGACAAAATACATTATTGTATTCTTTCATTAGAAAAATAAAAATATCTAACAGTTACTGTAAATATTGTGTTTTAAAATAGTACATGGTTTTGTTTGTTTTGTAGATTTAAGTTTACTCTGAATAAAAAATAGCTTCACAATAACAACAGATACAACAACTTTTTCTAAAGAATTATATTGTATTATAATTTTTAATTTTATTGTTTTAAAAAAATGATATTAACTTGTAAAATTTTTATTAGCTTAATTAATAATTATATTTTGATTTAGAATTTGACTCCATTAGAATTTTTCAATCGTTTGCTTTTTAATTTATTTGTATTACTTGCAATTATTATTTTTATATTACATCACTAACATATTTGACTTAAAAGGTTTATTATTAAATGCAAATTAATGTACTAAATTTTTTACAAATGTGTCAAAGTTAAAACGCTTTAAATCGATAATTTGTTATTTTTTACCGTTTATTAAGCTTTATTTTATTTTTTTAATGTAAATCAATTTAAACTATATATTTCTATCAATAAAATTAGATGCAATAAATGACAAAAGTGTGAATTGGCAAAATGTCATTTACTTTGAAGTCCAATTTTCAAATTTTTGTCATTGCACGCAATTTCCGCAAATTACAATTGCGCGCGAAGCAAAAAAACGTTTTGTTGCATTGTTTTGCAAGTTTAATGTCTGATGGATTTTTTAATCGCCATACAGCAAAACCAATTTAGTTTGCGTGCAATTTTTGTGCGATAAAATTACACAGAAAAAAAATTGATCCGCATTTTCACCCGGTGCCAAAATGAAGAGCATTCAACGCCGACCTTTTTTATCCGCACGCCCTCGGGACCCGATATTAACCTTTTTAGAAGAGATATTGCTAATTAACCATCAATAAATTGGTTGCAAAATATTAAAAACTGCAATAATTAGTTGTCAAGCGACTTTTAAATGGCAAGAACTCATTAAAACTGCTGCAGATTAAGCTAAAAAATTTATTCATATTGTGACAGAATTAACAAGAATTTGATAACATTTGAAAAATAAATCAATCATTTTAAGATTAATTTATCATGGTTTAACTTGTTAAAAATTACATTTTTGTGGATTTTCAAAAGTCAAACAATAGTTTAGTCAGTACATAATTCAGTACATGATTAAAATATAGGTTATAAATTTTGTGTTAATAAAAATTATAAAAAATTAAGCAAATTAACAAAAATTGTTTATTAACAAATTAATTCTTTTTTATTTTTACTATTTAAATCGTGTTTTTTGCCTTTAAATAACAATTTAAAATTGTCTACTTTTTTTAAAATATTTTTTTGAAGCACAATTAGTTTATAATTATTTGACAAAATACATTAGTATGTTTAAATGTATGAAAAATTGTATTATCTGCAATGTTTTGCCAAACTCACCTCTATATTCTTTAATAGCCAAATCTAAATAGCTTATTTGATTAGAAAACTAATGTGGTTTTAACACGTCAACGTAACCGCCATTAAAAGTTATATATTGACATGTGTGCAACACGTAAAAGCGTCATATTTCCTCCCATCTTCTAACAACGTGCCCGGCGCTTTCACCATCGCTGTCAACGACAAGAGTGTTCTTTTACGACAGTTCCGCCCGCTGCCCACCAAGCGTTTCGTTGGCTAAACACTTTTATAATTAGCACTCTACATGTTTATTACATAATTAATAGACATTATGTAATATAGGCGGCTATTAATCTTTTAGTATTAATTTTCGCCCGTGCGCATCTACACATCCTCCAACGATCGATAACTTCCAATTAAGCGTACAGATACAAGTTTATTGAATTAACTAAAACGCAAATGGAAAATGCTAAAACCGTGTTTCAAAAACAAAACAAGCCAACAATTATGCGCGGAGGAATTCTACGCTCGCATTAGAGGAAAATCGAAGGATAATTTAGCAATGGAAAATGTTGTAAAGTTTATTTGTAATTAACGCAAACTGCAATGTGAAAGTAAAAAACAAGAGGAAGGGGTATAAAACAAAGCTGTTTTACATGCAGCTAAACCATATTAAACCTTTGTCTCTGAAGAGCTTTAACTTTATTACACTTTAATAAAATATGTTTTTTTATTTGCTCGTTAGTAAATGTTTTGTTCAATTTTTTTTGTACAAAGTAGATGTTGACAGTTAAGCGGATTTTATGGAACAAATACATGAGTGGAAAAAATTTATGTAGTGTAACTGAGATTAGTGTATACTAAAAACAAAAAGTGCTTAGAAGATAAAATTCATACTTTATTAACTTCTAAATAAAAAATTACAAAAATTATAACCAAAATATAATCTTAAATTAATGTAGTTAGTTTTTAGTTGAGAGGAGAAAAATGCTTATTAGAATCGTATAATGTGGTTAGATGACAAAAAGTCATTCTTTGTTTATATCTTTCTATCACAAAATAAAAACGCTTTAGAATAACATTTGTTTAATTACAAAATAATGTACTAATAATTATTATAACATCAATATTCTAGAAGTAAATAAGTATTTAAAATATTGAAGACAAGTCAGCTACTTTTATATTTTACATTCAAATTGAAATTTTAGATTTATTTCTTATTTTTTTTAAATTGCCCATTAAAAAACTAATGGATACTTTTATTACCAAGTCTAATTTAGTTTGAATAAATAAGTTGAAAGTTCAAGTTGGTGCGTGTTTTATAAAGTTGTCTCACTGTAAGTTTCAACAAACGCTTCTATATATAGATTACTAATGATCAAAAGATAAATTTAATTTTTTGTCTACATTGGCAACGGTTTTAATATTGATTTGTTAATTTTTTTTTGTCAAAACTGTCTTCTAATTTTCTCTTATTTATTGAGCACTCTAGCAAACAGGCAATGAGCGAGAAGTGCCAACGACGGAACGGCGCATGCAGCTTTCCACATCTTGTAATGATTTCTTAAAAATAATAATTCTTGTGTAGTGGCGCCTGGTGTCGACGTTCTCACAACTTATTTAGAATAAATAAATCATTGCGAATAATCCACGAAGCAATAAGCTTGCTCAAGTTGTGCACGCTCGCGGCCAGCAGTGCTCGGGCGTTTGCAAATAGTTTGCAAGCGAAGAAAACGAAAGAAAAGTGATTAAACAAGTGCTTGTGAAAACAGCGTTTGAAAACGCCGCTCCACTGCTCTCCGTCGCTCGATGTTCACTTTAGCGCAGTCGAGTGAATCGTATCGTCCGCGCCTCACACTCGCCGCCGCCAGCCGCCGCCAGCCGCTCTGCATTCGGCACACTATCCGCTCTCCGCGCGCTCGCCGATTCCGCTCAATTCACCTCCGACGCTTTTGCGTCTACGCTTTTTTCGTTATATACAAATCGCAATATCTAAATAATTTATTATTATCTTTTTTTGCAAGTTTCCCGCTTGGATGAAAATTTTGCGCTTAATACTTGAATTATCGCATGCCGTATAATTAATGATATGAGCAAAAGAATTGTAACATTTGTAAGATAATTGCACTTGAATTGGTTAGAGTACGTTTTGCTTAAGTTGTGGCTATTAAGGCGTTGAGCGTCGTAAAAAAGCGAACAAGACGTTGCTTTCCTTCAACCCTTGAGCATAGGTTATCTTATCCGCGGATCAATGTTTTGAACAAACGTTTAATTCACCTTTTACTCACAACGTGTGCCAGGTGTTTCCGAGCTTCCGTGTTTGCTTGTAATTTAGAGCAAAAAACGTGGACAAATTCAACGTGGCTAAAAATTTAATATTTGTTTGTGTGATATATTGTTAGTGTGATAAAGGTGGCTTTTGTTTTGATAAATCACTATTGACGAGACAATCATTTATTTTTTGAATTTTCTACCTTGTAATGGCGCTGTTGATGGCAGGTTCTATACGACGGCAAAGTTGTGGAAGTGATGTAGTGTATTGTAATGGTCTTGGAGCGGCTAGAAAATTCATTAAAAATTTCATACTAGTTTTTTTTTAAGTCATGTAAAGAAAAACGTTAAGAAAACATTTTTTTAAATACTATATACCTAATTAATTTTGTTATTTCTTAATAGATGTCATCTTTTATAACCTGACTTTTAATGCTTCCTATGCAAATTCAGAGCGTTGGAGGTTTTGAGACGGCAGCAGCATAATTGGGTCGAGCGTAATGTCGGCAGTTGTGAATAGTAAATTATGACTTTCAATTCTAACACGACAAATTCGTAATTGAAAAGGGTAAAAAGGAAAACTGCAATTTCCTAAGTAAACATTTTGTAGTTAGGGTAGTTAATCTGGTCACATTCAAGGCTTTAATTTAAATACTCGCTTGTTAGAAACATAATTTTGTAGTTTTTTGAAGACATTATTTTAAGGTTTGTGTTTTGTTATCACCTGTCCAGTGCCATAACTGGACAAAAAAAGTGTGCCGCCCTTGGCAATGATGGTGGGCAAAATCAAAGTTTTTTTTGCCGCTGCGCATTTTGAAAAATTCAGCTACTATTAGTGCCGTCAAGTTCATCATCATATGCAAGCAAGTTTGCAACTCTCATAAATTCCACTTGCACGCCGCCAACGCTGACGGGCGCGCTTCCAAGCGGTATTCAACGCAGGCGTGAAAAGAATTATCTCTCTAATGTACCTCATTTACTCTTCATGCATCACAAAAGTCGGTATGCGCGCAAAATGCAACACGTATGTCTAGCTATTATTACGCAGCGATGTTGTTATTTTCAGCCAAAACTAATCCAATTAACGACCTCGAATAATAATTGAAATTTGATTATTTCTATAGTTGGCAGCTTGCAATGGCCTATGCAATAGAGGCTTTTCTATTAAAACATAAACGCGAATATGTTGCGTTTTTGATTCCGGCCGAGCACACAATTTCCCACAAGCACACGGGCAGCACGCATCTACACCGATTGTTTCCGGCAACGTGTTTGAATATGAACGCCCAACAATATCCTCGATTTGGTTCCTGCCACCGACAGTGGAACTCATGGCGTGCACGAAATACAAAACGAATTCTATTGAACTGCAAATAAATGCAAAATTTGCACGCACGTTAAAGCATTTTAATATGCTACGCACACCTTGACATCCACGACAATACCGCAGCACGCAAACATTTTCCCCTTTTGCAATCTAAAACAATTACACTTTTTGTCAAATTGCAAACAATTCAGTGGTGTGCGCAAGATTATTCCACTTGACATACATTTGATACAGCGTTGAATGCGCAAAACGTTGGATAATTCAAAACACACGTTGGAAAAACTTATACCAACAGTATTCCAGCAAGTGCAGACGGTTGGGGAATAGAGGATGGGTTGTGGAAGGTAACGTTATAATTTGCACCTCTTTGTTTTGCAACTATCACGCGGGCTGACCCTGCCAAGCACGCAACCTTTGTTATCCGGGCAGCAAAAATCCTTCACTCTATTTTCCGCGCGCAGATTTATAATCGCTGGGAATACTTAATACACGCGGGAAAAAATCTATTTGATTGCTTTGTAGAGCTAAAAATACTTGCAACCCGGAAGAGAAATACAAAAGATACAATTAGAAAATGAAAGAAGTGCAAAACTTTGAAAGAATACTTGAATTTAATGCATGATTTTTACTGTCGCACTAAGTAATTGAGTCTTTGCTATGAACTTAATTACGAAACTTTTTCTACTAGATGCGCTTCTTTTGCATACCGCCGATTTCAATCAATCGCCAAAGTATCAACAAAGTCTTAAAAGTTGCCACGTCTGCACTTCTTCTCCGTTTATCCAAGCAAATAGGATTTCCTTCAACTAATAGATCCATAAAGGTTTCGTAATTAAAAAACTTTGCTCTTCCCTGAAAATTAGTAAGTCATGCTGAATAGATCTGTAACAGTTTGACATTTTTCACATAAATTTTCTAGACGGATATTCTTTAATAACAACAACCTTGTACGCTCTTCAATTTATCCAGGATCTACCTGTAGTAATCTAAAACTTGCATGATGAGTGCAACAATAAACTTTCAACTTACTGCCCGCCTCCAGATGATGTATTCCCTGTATGAAAATTTGCCGCGCACGTGAATGATTTTTCTGTTGTTTTTGTTTCACTACTACTTACGAAGAAGGAACTCATTGTATTTGACCGTTTCGGACGTCGTATTTTGGCGCAGCGATAGGGTGGGTTTTCATCGCATTTGGGTCGATGTGCTTTTTTATTCCGACGTTTGTTCTACTGCCGCCACCACCGTCGTACTGCGCTCAGACATCTTCTTTGTTCTCGCTTCACTCGCATTTGGATTCCGCTCTTAATAATTCACCGAATTCGATTAAATCCACAAAAATATTTTGCGTTTCTTCTTTGTGCTAACAAATAGGGTACTTTTAGTGAGATATGATAATGCAGTTTTCTTCCTTGAGAAGGATAAGAGTGATTCTACATCAATACTGAGAAAATTTTATTGAATACTCGCTTGGATTTATTTAGAATGATTCAGGTAAAAGCAACTTGAGTAAAACTAAACTAAGTTAGAAAAATTTACGGAAAATAATTAGGGATATATATCTATAAAGCGATTAAATTTAAATAGAAAATGTTAACTGGCAAGTAAATATAAAAAAACAGGGAACTTCTAGTGTTTGGAAATTTTTTGGATCAGTTTTATCATTATTTTAAGGCTTTTACAATTGTATCTGTTATCTGTAAGAATGTTTTGCCAAGTCAGTACAAACTGAGACTCTTAAATTTGCTGTACAACAGCAAAAAAAAACTATAAATGCACAAACATATAATATTACAAAATTAACTATTTAATTATTAATTATAAAACTAAAATTTTAAATTTAGTTTTGCGCACATTGAGAGTTATTTAAGAAGTCATTTTAAGCACGAAAATAAAAAAAAAAGTAAAAAACTTTTCCCAATTTACCTTACAAATAATTGATTATTATTATATTTAATATTTTAACTATATTGTAATTAACTGGGTGTCATCCATGATGAAGTTGGAAGATGCAACCTCATGAATTCCTATTCATTCTATACTATTTTATCAATGCTACATTTTGAACAGTATCAACTCACATCTATTAATCTTTCTTGAGAAACTTAAAACCATTCTAAAATGTTTCCAACTTCTTTTTCCAGCAAGCAAAGAATGAATTTTGTAGTAACATATACTACATGATTGGCCCTGGCTGCTTGCCACCCTGTGAATACAGTGCTCCTCAGTTCACTTTTTGCGCGCCCTCAAGCTAGTGGCAAGAACGTCGATATCGCATTTTAGAGCATTTCAAACGCAGCGACGATGTTGAAATATTGACCCCGTGCCACGGTCCAACGCCGCTCCCGTCGTCGAATAGTATTTCACACCTCATCGTCAAGCAGCGTCCCTCATGGTCGTACTTTGCGCACGGCCGATCGGTTCGCATTAAGCTCTTTACGCTCCCTGCCCCACGTCTCAAAACTACCGGCCTTAGACTTAGCAGGAGGCTAGCTAGGGTGGTCCCACAAGGTCATTATGTGACCAGTGTATTATTGATCAGAGTGATCTAAGCGTAATTAATGACAACTTCTCTAATCATCTACTATTTGCCTTCCTTCTCATTGCTAACGCACTTTATTAATTAGATTGCTAGATTCTATTTCAATTGACGCAAAGCACAAATTGAATCATAATTTACGGACGGCTCGTCCGAGGAATAGCGCTGATGTGTATAATTCAATCGCAGCGATTACACTCTGGTATTATAATCCGCTTTAACACTGAGTAAACACCCCGGCGTTAATTGAAAAGCTATGATTTTTACGTATTCCATCAGATCGTCTAGTTCGACTGGCACAATTTGCTAAAGTGCTCGACGCAAAGCCTTCCAGGGTAACTGTAATCAAATATGAGAAAGCGATGCGTCTTCCCGTTTTGCCGCTTGCGCAAATGGGTTCCCACGCCGCCACATTTACATCTGATATTCGCCGGCTCATATGCAAAATTACATTCCCGCTGCGCGCACTTTGCGCACCTACGAAGGCGGCATATTCTCCACGTACAGAGCGGGCCGGTGTTTGTTCGGCTGCAGCGTAGCTTTGTGTGACGGCAGCGCATACAGAAGCGTAACGACGCCGCCGTCGATGCTGCGATTCGAATCGTCTTGCGTCCCTTCAGTCGACACAATCGTCCTCGTGCGGCACGTCGCTTGCGGCTTTTTGTTCTTGTTCCCATCCGTAACGTCGTAATTCATTCGCCATCGGGGGCTGAATTTGCGCTACGTTTAATGTGCATGCTCACACCACGAAAATCCACTAGCGGTGCACGGAATTGATGCAATTCTATTATGTCAGGAACTTTACTATACGAGTTTCCACTCTAGACCAGAAAGGCAACCTAATGAGAATAGAGAAAAATGTGTTGTGGTTACTGGTAGAAAAATGCAAGTGATGAAATTTTGATCTTGATACTATAGCAGAAAATTTGATTCTGGTTTGCTTGGAATTCAGTCATTTGTTTAAATATTAAAAATAAATTTAATTATGCCAATAAATAAAACACAAAATTGTTGTTATCAGTTTGCTTAGATAGTTTTATGATTTACTTCTATGTACATTAACAAATAAACTGTTTAAAATCATCAACGTCCATTTTGTTTTCAAAATTAAAAGGAAATAACGTAGGCAACCCACATTGCACTAAACTGCTAAATAATATATATTATTCAACATTTTGAATTACCTTCTGTAACATAAAACTGTTTCTAATTTATAGTTATGTAAAAATACAATCTATTTTTATCAATGATACATTAAAACTTGTTCAAATCAGTCTAGAAACTAATAAGTTTTTGGAGCGAAATGATTCGATTTCTGAAATTATTCCAACATCTTCATGCATGTAAATTTTCCGCGGCATAAAACTCACATAGTTAAATTTCTTGAAAATGTTTCTCGTCGCTTTCCTCTTGGTTGAAATTTATCGTTTTTCAATACTTACATCATAAATTATTTTCCCTACGCTGAATTCATCATTTTTTGCCGCCACGCTGCGCGCATATTTTAAAAATAGATTACAAAACGCTGCAATATATTTTAATCAAACGACTTGCCATCCGCATCGATTTAAAACTACATTCAATTCGAATTAAATAAATCAGTTGCGCGCCTTCGCCTCGTTGCATTTGCAATTAAATCGCCGCAAACATGATTGATAATCACTGCAATCTGTCTCGCACTGAGGAATAAAGTATTCATCATAATTAGGTTGTCTGCTGCCAACCTGCATAGTTTCGCGTCGGATATTATTGAAAACGCACGCGCTTCTGCCGCCGATTCGGCGCGATTATAAACTTGAGCATTGCCGCGCCGCCGCCACCGTCGGCCTAATATCAGCCACACACGCCACGTAGTTTACCGGCGCCCGTTATTATCATAATACGCCAATAAATCTCGTTAACGGCAGAGCATTTTCTATATCGGAATGAATTTTACACGTCGTCGCTCTACAATTCCTGCAAAAGCGTGCGCCGCCCGCATTTACAATGCAAATGGCCGCTTTTTAAGACAGCCTCATCATAGAGTTAATTTAATGTACGCAGTGTACGATTACGCTCGACTTGTCATTCAATAAATAATTTACTTCAAAAAATCATGACTAATTCACGCACGATTCATCTTTCGTTTGGCTCAAGACTACATATTAACCAGATTGATTAATGATTAATCGCATGTTGGTGTATTATTTTCAAGTCTAATTAATTGTAGGTTGGCAATGCGATAGGCAATGTTAAAAATGAATTGCAATTGCGATAAAATAGCATTACACTGCATTCAAGTGTTGAGGGTGTTTTTACATTGGGGCATGCTTTTGGGTTTTCGTGCGGCCGGCGGCAGCGTTATCGTTGAGCGTCACTTGTCCGACTCATTATCGATGGCGGCTGGGGGCTGTGATCATTACAAATAGTGCTGACTTCGTTTCCGACATTTTCATCCCTTCGAAATTTGGATCGCTTTATTTCTTGCCCCAAGTTAAAAACTGAAAACAATGTCAACGAGAGCTGCTTTATGTTAACGTATCTAGTAATGGAGACGGCAGCAGTGCGATATTGCAAATTGCAAAATTCAGCTCATACTTGCTTTTTTATCATTGGTTCAAATTCAAGTCAATTTTTTGCAGATGCAAATGTAGAGGAAATCACCTGCTATGCATATTTCCTTTCAGAAACTTTTCTTCCGCCACCAACGGCGACAGCCTTGCTACTGGAAGAAATATCAAAATGTCTCTTGCAAGACGACGTTAGCAATCACATATTCTCGGAGTTTTCATTTGCGTTAATTCAACATACGTCGTGTAATAGCTTTTTGCGTGCAATAAAGTTAAAAATAAAAAAATATTCTGCAAAAAACTATCTACAATAAAACAATGAAGATTAACCTTTTTCTTCTGTTCTTCTGTTCCGAACAGCAGCTTTGGATGGTGTTTTTGGCACTGCATGACCGGATCGATATGCTCTCCCAACAAAAATGCGTCCAGCGATGACGGCTTTTGATAACGCAGAGTATTTACTAATTCGATTATTAAACCAACGTTTTTCCTTGTTGCAGAGCATCATCACATCTTCGTCGGCGATCTCAGTCCCGAGATAGAAACGCAAACGCTGCGTGAAGCATTCGCAGCGTTCGGAGAAATATCGTAAGTTCAAATATGTGCACTTTGTGCGCGCCTAATTGCGTTATAATCTGGGCGCGGAGGAATTAAAATTTATCAAACTAAGCTGGTTAGGGTACTGTGCGCGCGCTTATTTAGCACGAGATTGTTTCGTAATTTTATGTTTAGCCACAGCAGAATGCAGGCGTCTTTGTAGACGACGCGCGCATTGGAGAGTTATTTAGAAATTAAACATATTTTCAGCTTAGTGCATTACAATTTGCAAGGCGTTTCTGCTTCAGAACGCGGTAAATTTCTAAACCACAAATTGTTACAACAAGATAGAAAATGTAACAAAGGTAATAAAAATTTCAAAATATCCCAAAAGCATTTTATTCAAATTAACAGTCAATTTTATTCTCACAAAAAACGCAAAAATTTAATTAATTGTAAACAATTTGGAATGTTTACATTTTGTTTATAGTAAGTATAATAATATATCTTTGTAATAAATAATATAAATTTGGCAACTAGTAAATAGTTATAATGTAAATAGTAATTAAAACAAGATGAACAAAATTGCTTGCTTGGTTGAGTTGCAAACTTTAGTTAATTTACTATAAAACGTTAAATAATTTATAAACCATACATAATATTTCAAATTTCCAAATAGATTTAGGATTTATATTAAATAATAAATTAGGTAATGTTTAACAATTTTTAATGAGTAAAAGTTAAACAACTTAAAGCATCTGTTTAATTTTCATTTAAAATGAAACAGAGTAGGCATGCTCTCTGAGTTAATTTACATAAATCAAAATTAGAAATACTCCTAATTAATATAATTATATACAAATTTATTATTATTAGGACAGTAGTAATTCAGTTATTTATTACTGTATTGAAATAAAGTTTCTTTTTAAATTATAGGAAATACCAGGATGTAAAGAGAAATTGCATTATGACTGATGAATTTAACACATTTAATATAAATTTGTGGTCAAATTTAATTACCTTACAATTTTTACTAGAATAAACATTAATTTTTATAAAAAGTTTCAAACAATATATAATGAATTTCGCTCATTTTTTAAGCAAAATTTTATTATTTTTTTTATAATACAAAAATTAGAATTGAGTCGTTTTATGGTTTTATGGTATATTGTATACAAAAAAAGTTAGATGCCACAAACTCCTTGGCATTATAGGCTGCGATAAGATTAAATCATGTGCGTTCCAAGTTCCAGGTTGTTTGCATTACGTCAAACAAATACAAAGCGTGCGTGTGTTTATTACTTAGGGGCGAAGAATTAAATGGCAGGAAACATTCGCACAAAACGCTTCGGCAGCATGAAAATAATCAACGCACAATTTCGACTAAATCACGATTTCCAATAAATATATTTCAGGAAGCTATTGTTGATTCAACGGCCCACGTTTGCCTATTATTCTGTGATAACGCCGGCGTGCCGCTGGAATTGCTAACCAGATTGCTAGTTTAACAACAATCAATCTCTATTGCAGTTTATGCACAAACAATACGCTTGATTGATATGGGTGATTGCTTAAATTGGATACACAAATTTGTCCGTCTAACCAATGATGAACTAGCAAAAAGATTAATGTAAAATTAAATTATGTTTCTAACGTTTACATTTAATATTCCTTTCAAAGAGATGTGCAATAAATGTGTAAACAGTTTTCTTGACAGTTGCCCTTTTCTAAGTAAAATATGCAAACACCTTGTATACCCAACGCTATAATGGTGTCTGTTTGGGATGTGTGCATTTCCAGAATGGCACCCAAACATTAAAGCACTTTTGTGCTTTTGCCCGCAGCACTCCCGCCGTAATGTCGACGCCAAAACCGAAGCGTCGTTCTGACCGCCCGCACGGGCGTGAAATATTTAAACTATCCTAGCATGACCACGTAAATATCACTAAAGAGAAATAAAATTAGAGTTGCTTACGCACAATGGTTTTGTTGTTAGAATTTGTTTTTTTTTTTTTTTAATTTAATTAATTTTTTTTAATTTTATCCATAAATTTATTGTTAATACACAAACAAACCATAAAAAAATTAGGTAACCAAAATTGCACATTGCTTTTCTAGGCACATAAAAAACCTATTGGTAATGGTTTAATGCCGAGAGTAGCGCATTGCGAGTGGGCGCACGTAGACCGGAAGCTGCAAGCATGTGTGTTATTTTAGTTCGATTGTATTGTTTTATGCATTTCTTATACATTGCCTCGGCGTAGACAAATCTCCAAGGAACGCGCCGGAAGTCGGCGCATATAGAAGCCAGCGGGATTGCAATTTCCTGCCGCGCGGCGAATCCCGGCCAAGAGTGAAATACACGCGCTGACATTCAGCTATATATTTTATTTGTAAAAAAAATATTTATTTGCATATTTGCAAGTCTAATGTAAGATTTTAAGAGATGCAGCTCACAAATGGCAAAGACATGCTTAAGAGACTTGCGATAAGAGGATGAATTTTATAGCTGCACATTACACAAGCGACGATTATACACATTTCTTCTGCTGGCACGTTGATAACATTTCTAAGTTATATTTTTATTTCTTACGGCATTGATTAATTCTAAAATTGACCTTGCAAAAGACAGTAATTTAAATAGTAATTAACATTTTTAAAAATTATATTCAACATAATTAAAATATAATATTGTAATTTTGCACTAAAATAAATATATTTGCAATTTTTTAAAAATAATTATTATGTAAACTGGTTTTAAAGAGCGTGGTACTAAACCAAACTAAATATTCTCTGATTCTATAGAAAACATGAAGCGACTTTCAACAAAACCCTTCATAACTCATAAACAACAAAAAATATTTTAATTTCAATAAAAAACACAAAAACTGTATTTAATTTTTCGTATAAATCTGTTTTATTTATTAAAAATATTTTTTATAATAGTTAAATATTCTTCTAAAATTTTATTCTCTTGAAGTGTAAATCTCTCACTAATTCTATGTAACCTTTCTATTATACATTTTATATGAAACACTTACACTTATCTTCTTGACTCATGCTTCTTTTGTCGTCCAATAAATTTTATGATTATGGTAATACTATTTCCGTAAGATATTTGTATAGTCTGCAAAAGAAAAACTCATTCCCTTTTCAGTTTGGCTGTTAACGGATTGCTATAACTATTGACGCCGCATAAATTGCGGATGATCTCCTCATGTCAGTAATCCGCGTCGTTGAAAAATGTGTGTTGCAGTTAATAGCCCTTCGATATGCGCAAATAACGATTTTCGAGCAGGAAAGACGCAAACGCATTCCGGTTGAATTCGTTTTAAAGTCCACGTTTTCTACTTCATAGCGCGCGCGCGCATTGTGAATCCTTCGAGACATTGTTTACATAACACAAAAAATCATATATTTTCTATTGGATAAAGTACGTTGAGGTTTGTTTTTTTCGCTTGCGACAAAGATGTGTGTTAACACTATTTGTTTGGTTGCGCTCTGCATATATAGAGATGGTGCAAATTCACGGTTTGGGCAAAACGAGCAAAATGGGTTTGTTATGATTGGCAATTTTCATAAAAAATAACGGTGTGGCCTGGTAAGAGGAAAGAACTACTAAAGGCTTTATCCTGAAACATTTTCATGCCCAGGGATAAGCAAACGTATTTTTAAACAAAGAAAAATATGATAGTTTTGTTGGTTTCAGCATTGTATACTATATAATCGAAGATACTTAACTTTAACTAATAATTTTTTTGTATCTATAAACATAATTTCTTATATTATTATAAAGAAAACGTTTATAATGCTTAAATATTTTTTTATAATTAAGCACCAATTAAGAATTAATTCTCACTAGTTTTGCATAACATAAAAATTATTTAATTGATATATACATAATGCCAAATTTTCAAGCTTGTTAAATTATCTCTAAAATTAAACAAATTGTAGCATTTTAAAACCAATTCTTTGTTCTAGTGTAACAGATTTCTTGTTTTCTATTAAATTTCTTAGTTTAAGCAATACATTTTATTTCTAGTATATTTTTTTATTAACACTTGTTATTTACCTTAAAAATCTTTGAATCCGATAGACCCCACTTAATTTTAGGTCATATTAGCAAACATAACCTCAAGAGTTTCATCTTGATGCAAACATACGTCAACTCGCCAATAATGTCTTGTTATGTCAAGCGAGTGACACGCATTGTAACCGAAGGGCGCAACCCGGTTAATATTTAATACATCATGCTGGACGTTTGCAATCGCGATGGACCGGAGGGCTAACCATCCGTAAGCAGCACAGCAGCAAACAGTATCTAATAATCGGTGAATTGATTGTAACGACGTGAATACGGATGCAGTAATGGCGTGTGTGCAAATCTGCTCTACATCTCGCCCTTGCACAACAACAGTCTGATTGAATGCATCAGTGTCTCAACATAATTTACCCGACAGTCTTTGTGTTTGAAACATGTTGGGAACATCACATTGTTGCTAGTAGCTTGGAAACATTTTACAATGTTAATACCAATAGTAATAATAATTGAAGCAAGTATGGATATCTTGTAGAATTTGTGGGCATGGAAGATTTTGTAGAGTTTGCTTGCGGAGAATATTTGATTCAAGTATACGGTCGCACACCTGTACATCTTGCACCCGGTCAAGATTCCTCTAGAGCATTGCAGCACAATCTAGCAATACGGGGCCGTATCCATTGCTTGTTCTTGTATCATTCCAGAAAGCAAATTATACAAGTTTGATTAATTCCCCAAGTTGGGACTGCCCGACAAACACACGGTGCGATAAACGTGCAGAATGGCGTCCAGCACATTGCTGAAGCTTCTCTTGCCTTGGAAGCACCCAGGGTATTACAGATTTTATATCCCGTTTCTTATGGATTTAATAAAATATAAAACGTCGCGGCGAAAGGCCCCGCAACGACGGCGAACCATAAACTAACCCACGCGAACGT
Source organism: Diploeciton nevermanni (assembly GCA_027575565.1). Lineage (NCBI taxonomy): Eukaryota > Metazoa > Arthropoda > Insecta > Coleoptera > Staphylinidae > Diploeciton > Diploeciton nevermanni. Next base: position 7,095,677 of record JAODIE010000004.1, read on the forward strand.
TATAGGTGACTCCGGGGACGTCGTCTGCAGTTCCTTTCGTTCTTATTACTCGACCCGGACCTCCTGCCGCCTCCAGATACACAAGAAACTTGTTTCCATTGCTGGCATTTTGTTCTTATTGAACCAGACGCTTAGCATAGTTGTATTATTGTTTGGGTTTGTTTTCAAAGTGGGAGATAAACCACGATTAGGTATAGGGATGCATTTTTAATCGAACAAAATTAAAACCCTTAAGCATTGCAACAGTATGATATCCCAGCAGAAACGTTGTTATTATCATTAAAAATGTTTTGGTTTATTCCAGTTTGCTGGACTGTATAAGCAAAGCTTTTCTTGAGGAATGCCAAATTTTTACTTCTTCCAACTTCTCCGGATTAGTCTACGTCGAGTAATCCCCGTACGCGCCGCATGGATTTAAATATTTAAACTCCAATACAATTCCGTGTCAAAGCGTGGTGTGCCGTAATTATTACGCGCGTTCGAGCGCTTAATGGAGCTACAAAACGTACCCTAATTGAATTCGAAAGAAAGTTGCGATATGAATTATTATTAATTATGCGCGGGGGTCTCTCTCTCTCGATGAGCAGCAAACCGCGCGCACGCCCTGCCAACTTGTTAATTAACTTTAGCTGCCCGCTTTTTCGGATGCAGTTTTCTTTGCACTTGATGTGCGTTTTTGTTGCTTGATTATTTAATAATAATAAGGTAAATCGTTGCGCAAACGCTAACAAACTTTGCGAGACGCGCAACAATGTAAAAATTAATTAGACATTAAGTCAGTTTGCTGCTGCTTTTTCCAACACCTGTTTTACTGGCGAGCCACTGGAACAACGCGGGGTAATAATTAGCGTCAACAGAAAGGAAGCAGTTTCTTAAGATGGTCCTGGCTAATGAATAGAAGAAGCAGTATTCAAGGACAGTTATTTCATAGCTGTAACAAAGAGATACACTTAATTTTCCGCGGGACAATGCCACCTCTCCGGCAGCAGGGAACAAATAACCGCAGTTGGTGGTTGGAGATGGAGAAGTGGAACGGCATGAATATTCACGTTGTATGCGCAATGCGTTAGGAGCATTATGCTCGTTTTATGCAAATAGATTTTAGTTGGAAGTCGATAATAGTATGCCTCATTATGACTAAATAGACTTTGGCAAAGAAGATGTATTTATGCAGCTGTTCTCATGAAAAAACACTTAATAAATATTTAAATGAGGAAAAACAGAATCAGCAGACGTTGACCATAAAAACAAAAGGAAAGTTAATAGTATTTTATATTCCAAGAGTGAAAATTTTTCTTATCTGCGGAAATAAGGATAGACGATGATTATTTTAAACATTAAACTGATTTGCTTTTAGGTTTTATTTTTTGCATTAGTTCAAGTCATTAAATTTTAATATGTTTGTAGATTTGGTTGCAAGATAAAATAAATCCTGTATATTATTAAATATTATAGCCTCAAATTCTAATTTGGATGCTAATTTTATTGAATTTTAGGTTTGTTTTTGTTCTAGTTGAATTTTGATTTATTTAATTCCAAAATCTTAACTTAAATTAATTTTTTTTCTTAATAATAAATTTATTAAAATAATAATTTTAAATCGTTTATATTTACAATATTTTGATTTAAATTCTTTAGAATATTGAAAACACAGTAAATATATAAGAATTTACGTCAAATTTTCAATTCAAATTCCTTTTAAGAACAAATAATATGTAGTAATGCAAAACGTTTTTTAAAAATTGTTTTAATTTTTGCTCATTTGCTCTATTAGAAAATCAGAATCCTTTATAAGTGTGAAAATAAGTACAGATTAAAATAATCTTGTTTTTAGGTTGTTCTTAAGTTGTTTTATTGCTTCAGATAGTATAAATCTTAAA